>CAJPEX010001941.1:0-46453 GCA_905338405.1 Notodromas monacha
CTTCACGGAGCTGCAAGTTGTGCAACTCGAACATCGACCTTGTTTTCTGGAAAATAAATTCAGATGAAATATGCCTTCATTTTCTCGTTTTTTCGGTCATATTTTGCTCTCTTGTGAGCATCTATTCGAAACTGTTTTACGCAATGCTTCTTCGATCCGCGACTGTATTTTTTTTTTACGCCTGTGAAATCTTCTGAACATATTTGAAACTTTGCGACGAAAAAAGTTTGAAAAATGAGGAAATGAATCGAGCTTTGGCCCGTCTTCTCTGTCACATTGTCGCAAAATACTCTATTCATTCGAAAATTATGCGGAATTGTTCAATATCAATATCGGAATTTCTGTACATGTGAAAAATCTCGGGAGGCGACCAGTTTTGAACTGATTTTATGGAGTCTTATCTTAGGTCAATTTATTGACTCTTATTACTGTGGCTATGAGTATACAGTCGGACTCTTTCTAAGACGATCTCATCTACAAGGATTTTCTCTGTGCTGCATAACGAATTTTTTGGTCCATGGGCTTCTCTCCCAATATTATTTGGGTTCTTCAGAACGAATTTTGTTCTGGTCCCTCGCTTTTCGTTTTAGAAAGTCTACCTGTATTTCATATCAAGTTTTAACTGCATAACGAATTTTTTGGTCCATGGGCTTCTCTCCCAATATTATTTGGGTTCTTCAGAACGAATTTTGTTCTGGTCCCTCGCTTAAGCAAAATCTTTCAGATGGACATAAAGTATAGTTCAAAATTCTGGAAGTGACAGGTTCGTTCGATACTTCCCCAGCTTTCCAATTAAAAAGCCAAGAGTATTCTCTTATGGTTAGGAGTACTTTTTAAAAACATTTTTCTTTTTTTAAATAAAAAAAGAAAAGAGAATGAAAAGCTTCAGAACGGTATTGAGAGCATGAACACGATTCTCAATGAATATACCGTATATTGAGCTGAGCATCCGAACATTTTTGAAACACTATTCGGTAATCCGAAAAAAAATCCACGAATCACGGATCCACATTACGGACAATGGAGTACATTCAGAAACAATTTAGCAGATGCCCAATCTGTTTTTTTTCTTTCTACTCTCAGGGGAGCTTTTTCTGAAATAAGACCACAATTTAACTTTTTCACATAGGTTATTGCAATTCAAGAGAAGAAGAAATGCTCCCTCTCTTTCTCTCTCTGGGAGGGAGGGAGGTACTCCCTCTCTCTTCCTTTCCGCGCGCGCTTCGTCCCGTCCAAAGCACCACAGGCGACTGGTGGGAACATACTAGGCTGGCTTCTTCCCTCCGGCCGATCAGTCCGCGCTGTGACTCGCCAGCAGTCGTAGGTACGCCGTGAATTTACGCAAGTTTTCACTTGAAATTCTGAATAACATGAAGAAGAGAATATACTGAGGGCGAAGAGACGGGAGCAAATGAGTGTGCGTGTGTGTTGAAGTGCGGTTACGTTGTCAGAAAAGGGCGTGAACGTTTTCTTAAACGGTCTTGACGTTGAAGTTAATTCGTCCGACGAATGTCGAGTGAAGCTTACATGAAACTTGAATTTATTTTTCCGCTTCTTTACAGTACTGTAATTTTTATCTTCATCTTACATGGGCGCTTCCGCGTTTGGCACTATTATTTTCATCATTTGTTTGAAAGCGTGAACGTGGGATATAATCATATATTTCCTGCTCTGTTTATGGAGAAATCACCAAATGAGTTTAGTACTGTGACAAGTTGCGTGTCGATGCCTATCTCTTGAGCTGATTTTTTTGGGTATATTGGACGGAAGTGGACACGAACACGCCTCTCATTCTTGACATTATTCCCAAATATTTTGAACAAGCAGCCACTGGAACCTTACGAAAATCATGCAGTNATGAGTTTAGTACTGTGACAAGTTGCGTGTCGATGCCTATCTCTTGAGCTGATTTTTTTGGGTATATTGGACGGAAGTGGACACGAACACGCCTCTCATTCTTGACATTATTCCCAAATATTTTGAACAAGCAGCCACTGGAACCTTACGAAAATCATGCAGTATCAGATGAGATATCGTGTAGTGCGTACTGTTCTACAAACCTATGTACTGTATACTGAAGTCGTGCAGGACGAAACGCACCAAAAGAAAGGAGTTATTCGTCATTTGTTTACACAATTCCTGATGTGCAAATCGTTCGAGTCGCTCAACTTCCAAAAAAAAAAAATCGGAAGAAGAAGCGAAGTTTCTATAGACGTAAACGAGAAATTGAAAATGAGTGGTAGCGTGCTATTCACTCGTCACTGTTCGAACGTCGCATCATTAAAGGAAATAGTGCAAGTGTTCAGATGATAGTGATTTCGATCATCGTGGTTCTTTCGACAGGTTATTGGTGAAACGTGGAGCCTGATGTGCGAAATTTTGAAGTGAAATATAAAGACGAGCACGCTGCCGCCATTCAATCACTGTCACACACGCCAAAACTGTTTTCCACGCTTGTTTCACATCGAGTCAATGCAATGAAGTATCGCGAATTGCGGTGAAAGAAGACGTCTTGTGTATACTTGAACTTGAAGTGATTCGCGCCGTCTCGTTCCTCCCTTCTGAACGAGATAACATTTCGACGAATCTGTGTTGGAGCGAACAAATTTGCTTTCCCGAAGATGGGGAATCCTGCCGGAAACGTGTTCCTCGTCGTTCTGGTCTACGTGTCATCGCCGCTCCTGGTTTCTGGCTTGGAAGGTGAAATTTCTCATCTTTTTTTTTTTGTCTGGCTCGAAGTGCTCGTGAAGGAAGGGGCTTCAGTTGCACGAACTGTTGCATTGGTCTATGATGGAATGGATATGTGCTTGATCTCCGCTGGGGGCTGTCTGCGTTTTCAACCTTGTTCATTGTTTTGAGGGGTGGGTGAAATCTCTTCGGCGCCGAAGTCTTGGAGATTTCATGAAAGAAAACGATTCCGCATTACGTGTTAAAAGAACAGGCCCTGTGCGAGGAGTTGATTAGCCAGGGTCTGGGGATTTTTTCAGGCTATTTCCAGTGTTTAGAGTCGCGGGATTTGAGGGTCTGGGGATTTTTTCAGGCTATTTCCAGTGTTTAGAGTCGCGGGATTTGGGTGAATCCTGTTGCCCATTTGTGCTAATCCCCGTCGCGCCTGAGCCTCTCGTGTCTATTATTACTGTATTATTGTTTCCAAGTGTGCCCGCCTTGTTCCATGGTGACGGCTTAAGCTTTTATTTTCTCTTGCTAGTCCGGCTTTCAGTATTGTTTAGAGAGGGAAGTCTCATTGAGAACATATCCTCAGCTTTCCAAGAATATTAATGTCACGTAGAAGTACCACCTCCTCGAGTTTCTAGTACTACTAGTGGCGTTAATCCAACCCTCGAAATCAGAAGGGGTTTAAATACCTCATCTTTATGAGACTCATTATGAAATTAGAAGTAAACTTCCGCCTGTAAGGTTTTAAATATAGTTGTTGGAATTTTACAAGCCTTACACCTGTAAAGTGTTGGTTGAATTCGCTGAAATAAACCTTGTCAATTTGTTAATGAGGAGTAGAATTAAAACACAGCAATTGGCCAGGAGATTTCATGAAAGAAAACGATTCCGCATTACGTGTTAAAAGAACAGGCCCTGTGCGAGGAGTTGATTAGCCAGGGTCTGGGGATTTTTTCAGGCTATTTCCAGTGTTTAGAGTCGCGGGATTTGGGTGAAGCCTGTTGCCCATTTGTGCTAATCCCCGTCGCGCCTGAGCCTCTCGTGTCTATTATTACTGTATTATTGTTTCCAAGTGTGCCCGCCTTGTTCCATGGTGACGGCTTAAGCTTTTATTTTCTCTTGCTAGTCCGGCTTTCAGTATTGTTTAGAGAGAGAAGTCTCATTGAGAACATATCCTCAGCTTTCCAAGAATATTAATGTCACGTAGAAGTACCACCTCCTCGATTTTCTAGTACTACTAGTGGCGTTAATCCAACCCTCGAAATCAGAAGGGGTTTAAATACCTCATCTTTATGAGACTCATTATGAAATTAGAAGTAAACTTCCGCCATCCGGAAAACCGAAATTGAAGAAATGCTGGAGTTATACGTGATAAAATTATTTCTCTTTGCATCTATAACTTAATTGGGGAATAAAATTGAGCAGAACTTCGCATCGGGAATGTCCTGCATTTTAGGAGTGTTTTTGGTGTAACCTGTTAACAATTGCTGATTAAGTATATAAGGAGAATTTGCGATTAAATTGATTTTTTGAAATCAAGTGAACCAACATTTTTAGTCCAATATATCAAGAAGCAGAATTACTGTAGTTTACTTGGATGGAAAAGTAATCTAGTGGCTTTTCGGCGGAAAACTCATCGATTCTTATTTCCCTAGTACAATAACTCGGTTCGTAAAGCCGTAGATGTCGTTTTCATTGTGGTCGTTGCCCAATTCCTACACAGCTTATGCTAACTTGTCGGGAGAGATCCTGAAGTAGCGCATTCATTTTTGCAAATTCCATTCTCGGTTGCGGGGAAAAGAACGGCCTTTCCTGCTTTATCTCGGAGAAGCAGATGTTGATTACTATGCAATCGGCTTTGGAAGTTCAGTGCGCCACTTCTGCTCTTTTGAAGTCGGGCTTGCATGCGAAATGCAGATCAAGGTATCAGCAATCCAGTCCTTTACTCCTCGGAATCCGTCAGATAGCTTCAGGGGGGGGGGGGGGGGGGGAGAATCGTTTTTGTGATGCATAAGGGGGGGGGGGGGGGGGGGGGGGGGGGGGGGGGGGGAGAGAATCGTCTTTGTGATGCATAACCAGCCATTTTATGTGGGCTGCGAAATGGATCCGAGGGTTATTCCAGATTTCGAACATGGTTCCGAGCAAAATGCCACCGAAAGTGTGGGACTTCGCGGAGTGATGGTGCCTTCAAATGGATCCCTGCGCTTTGGAACATTATCTTGTTGAATTAATCACCCGCTGGCTATTTTTTCTGATCTAATTTTTTGTCGATCGCGAAACTTATTCTTTCTTGCATAATCCATGATTTTGAAAGTTCTGCACAGTACATTCAACCGTACCTTTTTCGTGTCAGAAATGTCTCCCATGAAATTACTTCATTTCTTCACCTAAGGTATATTTCATTACGGAGGACGTATGCAGCCATCTTAGAGTAAACCTCCTGCTTCAATTCATTGGAATTCGTCAAGGTTATGAACGAAAGAATCTCCCAGAAATGTTTAAAAGATCTCTCCGAAATTTCCGCACGTTCGGTCGTTCAATTATACTCCACTGTTGGATAAAAAAATTCAGAAATATTATATTGCAAGACAGAATTTTTCCAGGCATACTTTCTGAAGCCTGTTCTAATGAACGAGGAGCCCAGGTGGGAATTCCGGGAATTTCCTGAGCAATGAAATGTGGCCTGGGTTTGGCGATTTGCATGCGGCGGTGGATGCCGAGAAGGTCGTGGTTTCTGTCGAGATGTGGTCGGAATAAAATCCCGGACGGGTTCCGTATGTAATTTGCCTTTTCGTCTTTTTCTCTCTGTCTTTCTCCCTCTTTTACGTGTTACATATCCTCGGGGCGTCCTTGTCGCTCGTCACTCACTGCCACACTTGGGCGATGACGAGTGATAAGGGGGAAAGGTGTGCAGTGTCGACGCGTGATCTCGGAGAGTTTACTTCAAGGTCGTGTCCTGAACTCCCGATTTGTCAAATCGTTCGTTTGTAAAGCTCAGCTATTTTTCTTTTTGAATTGTCGAGGCGTTTTTCCTTGAGCCACTTTTTCTGCTTGCGTCGCTCCGTCTTTCGCATGCCCGTTCGAGCAAAATGGGTAGAACGAACATGTTTTGCGGCCTTGATGGCGAAAAGTTCATTTCCCGAAGTTTGGCTGGAGGAAATTAAATCATGGTGTTTTTAGGCAAGCTTTTGCGGACATACATAGATGCCTTTTTATTTACCGTGAAAATCTTCTCTTTGCGATTCTGGAAATTTGCACGATTTTGAACAGATCGAGACTCTAATCAACAAACCCCCGGGGCTGGTACCTCTAATAAAAATTAATCAGTCGTTGTCGGCGAGCAATTTATACGAGAAGTAGAAATATCGCGTTATATTCGACCAAAATATAATGTTGATTTTTGAGAGAAAGTATTAATTCTCTCAAAGAAATGTGGGAATTTTAAGAAAATGAACCAATGGTTAAGGTTACGGAATAAGAAGTAGCAAGCTCCGGATGTTGCAAAAAAAAAAACTTGACACATCCCAAATCAATGGATCGATGAAGAAAATATATGAAAATGAAGAAATGAAGATTTTTCCTGATGCAACTTATTCATTAATTTCAGAGTATTGAACTTCCTTCTAACTTTTCGTTGGATTCGGAATCAGCAATCATTGGAATTGTGATCAGGGGATAATCATGAGCCTACATAAAAATTGCGTTCATCTCCATTCATTCATTCAATTTTTTTTTTTTAGAAATAGTGTAAATAAAACTGGAAATTGGAGAGAACAATTCGTGAATCGAAAAACGTATTCTGCGCTATCAAGTGTAATGTTTCGAGCGACGATTTTCCTTGTGAATTATTCGAAATGTACTATTTCTGTTCGGATTCAGGCCACGACAGGCGGTTTGCTCAATGCCGGGCTTACGTTTTTTTGGATTTATTTTTTTATATACCGTATTTTTATAAAATGGGAATAAGAAGAAATTCATCGCCTACCTTGTTTACGTTTGCTGAGGCCACAAGCTACTGGATACTTCATGAGGCTCGGCTGATGATGCGCAGCTTGCTGAATTCTTGATGTGCCTGTGGGAACGGAAGATGTGAAATAGGCTCCGTTCGTTCCTTCCTTCCATCCATAGAAAACCCCTTCGCCGCGGGGTTGCTTTTTGTTGACGGGCGTTCTTCTTTTGAGAGAGGGAGAGATAGGGTATCCCGAAGTCTTTAGAAAGAGTAGTTCCCCCGCGACCAGTGGCTTCCTGTGAGCAGCAGGTGGAAGATGATACATCGGGGTCGGAGATTCTTTCCTTTTTCCGGGGATGTTTTCTTATTTATATTTCCCCCCATCGTCTTGGAATGGGTTCCTCGGTTTCACGAAGACCTGCAAGTTTTTTGTCATCGAAAAACTGTTGTGTTCCTTCACTGATGTGTCGCTAATTCTTTCAAGTTAAATTTCAGCTACATCTTTGAACTTTTTCCAATGACATAACGCACAAGAGGCGATAATCTCGTGAAATCTGCGTTTGTCATCCCTTGTGACGTGTTTTCTTTATTCATCTGGTCCGTCTTATCCAGTAGTTTCTCTTTTTTTTTTTGTGAAAACTTCGGAGCTCGAGGAAAGTTCATATCAGAATTTATGAAGTCTTGCATAACCCTGAAATCAATAGATAATTCTATATAAAATAGGCACATCATAGGAACTATTTTTCCTGATCGAATGCCGAAACCTTCTGGGGGAAGTTCCTTGTGAGATTATAATTATGTATTGTACTTCGTTTTCTGCCCGTTCGCGAATGCAAAAAAAATTGTTCAAGATTTATTTAGAAAAAATGAAAGCAGAGTTCTGGGCGCACCATTTAAAAAAAGCTTTCTCATTTTTCCTTCGAGCCTCTTGAATATTTGCCCATAATTTCACGGCATTTTCTTCTCTCGCCTCATTATGACAGCAGTAGAGTTCTTCAAAACTTGAATTTTCTGATAGCATGCATAAGTGACGGAAAGTTTACGTCGCTGATTGTATTTCTCCCCCCCGAAGTTCGTCGATCCTCGTGGCCGACTGAGGAAGAAAGTTGACGACATGCACCCCGGGGTGTTGGGGAGTTTCTTTCCACATCAACGACGGCTGGGCCTGTCAATCATAAAGTCTATCTTCGTTCTGCGCCCCTCGGTCTCGTCATCCGGGGGGTGACGATGACGACAACGCCGTCGACGTCGAGATCACCGGAATCACACTTCGGCGTTGTCAGTTTTTATCTCACCGGCTACTCCGGATTTGGTGGGAAAGCGAGTTTCCGACGGTGTGTGTGTGTGTGTCGGGTCTTGTAGGATGTCGTACCCTGGTTCAAGTCGTGGTACTGACAATTTATCTCCTATGAGATNTTCGTTTGTAAAGCTCAGCTATTTTTCTTTTTGAATTGTCGAGGCGTTTTTCCTTGAGCCACTTTTTCTGCTTGCGTCGCTCCGTCTTTCGCATGCCCGTTCGAGCAAAATGGGTAGAACGAACATGTTTTGCGGCCTTGATGGCGAAAAGTTCATTTCCCGAAGTTTGGCTGGAGGAAATTAAATCATGGTGTTTTTAGGCAAGCTTTTGCGGACATACATAGATGCCTTTTTATTTACCGTGAAAATCTTCTCTTTTTGCGATTCTGGAAATTTGAACAGATCGAGACTCTAATCAACAAACCCCCGGGGCTGGTACCTCTAATAAAAATTAATCAGTCGTTGTCGGCGAGCAATTTATACGAGAAGTAGAAATATCGCGTTATATTCGACCAAAATATAATGTTGATTTTTGAGAGAAAGTATTAATTCTCTCAAATAAATGTGGGAATTTTAAGAAAATGAACCAATGGTTAAGGTTACGGAATAAGAAGTATCAAGCTACGGATGTTGCAAAAAAACTTGACACATCCCAAATCAATGGAACGATGAAGAAAAATGTATGAAAATGAAGAAATGAAGATTTTTCGTGATGCAACTTATTCATTAATTTCAAAGTATTGAACTTCCTTCTAACTTTTCGTTTGATTCGGAATCAGCAATCATTGGAATTGTGATCAGGAGATGATCATGAGCCTTCATAAAAATTGCGTACATCTCCATTCATTCAATCTTTTTCTTTTTGAAATAGTGTAAATAAAACTGGAAATTGGAGAGAGAGAAATTCGTGAATTGAAGAATGTATTCTGCGCTATCAAGTTTAATGTTCCGAGCGACGATTTTCCTTGTGAATTATTCGAAATGTACTATTTCTGTTCGGATTCAGGCCACGACAGGCGGTTTGCTCAATGCCGGGCTTACGTTTTCTTGGATTTATTTTTTTATATACCGTATTTTTATAAAATGGGAATAAGAAGAAATTCATCGCCTACCTTGTTTACGTTTGTTGAGGCCACAAGCTACTGGATACTTCATGAGGCTCGGCTGATGATGCGCAGCTTGCTGAATTCTTGATGTGCCTGTGGGAACGGAAGATGTGAAATAGGCTCCGTTCCTTCCTTCCATCCATAGAAAACCCCTTCGCCGCGGGGTTGCTTTTTGTTGACGGGCGTTCTTCTTTTGAGAGAGGGAGAGATAGGGTATCCCGAAGTCTTTTGAAAGAGTAGTTCCCCGCGACCAGTGGCTTCCTGTGAGCAGCAGGTGGAAGATGATACATCGGGGTCGGAGATTCTTTCCTTTTTCCGGGGATGTTTTCTTATTTATATTTCCTCCCATCGTCTTGGAATGGGTTCCTTGGTTTCACGAAGACCTGCAAGTTTTCTGTCATCGAAAAACTGTTGTGTTCCTTCACTGATGTGTCGCTAATTCTTTCAAGTTAAATTTCAGCTACATCATTGAACTTTTTCCTATGACATAGACGATAATCTCGTGAAATCTGCGTTTGTCATTCCTTGTGACAGGGTTCTTCATTCATCTGGCCCGTCTTATCCAGTAGTTTCTCTTTTTTTTGTGAAAAATACGGAGCTCGAGGAAAGTTCATCTCAGAATTGATGAAGTCTTGCATAACCCTGAAATCAATAGATAATTCTATATCAAATTGGCACATCATATATTTTTCCTGATCAAATGCCGAAACCTTCTGGGGGAAGTTCCTTGTGAGATTATAATTATGTACTTCGTTTTCTGCCCCTTTCGCGAGTGCAAAAATTCTTTTGAAGATTTATTTAGAAAAAAATGAAAGCAGAGTTCTGGGCGCACCATTTTTAAAAAAGCGTTCTTATTTTTCCTTCGAGCCTCTTGAATATTTGCCCATAATTTCACGGCATTTTCTTCTCTCGCCTTATTATGAATCGTCATCTCAAGAAGTTTTGAACTTAAAAGACTATCGTACGTATTCACTGCCTTTCAAATGCAGCGACTAACATAAAGAGGGGGGGCTTCAAGCAGCTAGGAGCACCGGCTGACTCCTTCTTTCAAGACGACATGCACCCCGGGGTGTTGGGGAGTTTCTTTCCACATCAACGACGGCTGGGCCTGTCAATCATAAAGTCTATCTTCGTTCTGCGCCCCTCGGTCTCGTCATCCGGGGGGTGACGATGACGACAACGCCGTCGACGTCGAGATCACCGGAATCACACTTCGGCGTTGTCAGTTTTTATCTCACCGGCTACTCCGGATTTGGTGGGAAAGCGAGTTTCCGACGGTGTGTGTGTGTGTGTCGGGTCTTGTAGGATGTCGTACCCTGGTTCAAGTCGTGGTACTGACAATTTATCTCCTATGAGATATTCTGTATTGTAAGTTTGTATTTTGGTGAAGTGCTCAGGATGAAAACGACGGCTTTTGTGTTACGTTCGATCGGCAAGCGTTGCGATTGAAAAAATGTCGTTGAAATTTCATTGGGAGCTAATTTTAGTTAAGGTTTCCGGTTTTCATAGGTATTTCAAATCTTGGTAGAATTGTTTGTGCCCCGTGTGTAATTTAATGAAACCACTGAAGCAAATCGTGTTCATGTGGCTCTTGCTCGGCGCGACATATTGTTCCAGAAGGGAATATATAGAAGCTATCGGGATTTTTCTCCCGTATTTCTTACTGATAATTGAACCAGACATTGCTGGAATATCGTGGTGCACGTGTAATGGAATATTTCTTTTTGTGAAGAATGTTTTTTTTTTTTAAAGAAAGGGGGCGGGAAACGATTCGTGGCTAAACTGCGGTGAGCGCGAGAACCCGACGACGGCTGGCATCAGACGAAAGGCCTCGGGTTCAATCTGCGCCCCCCATCTTAATTGAATCCCTGGCGACCAGAGCCGTGGGTTGATGTTTCCTTCGGATTTCGGCGTTCATTAATTCAGGTTTTGTTCTTCCACTGCCTTCCCGGGGCTACTTGCGTGTTCGATCAATCCCACCAACGAGGTGGTGTTCCCGTCGGCCGCCATCCGACGTCGACTAATTTCGTCGACAGTTGGCCTTTCTTTGGTATTGGGGGTTTTCTTTTTCTTATGTGTGTAGTCCACATAATGGCTTTCAGTGACGACGAGTTTCGTTTTATCGGGTGATCGAAACTGAGTGAAGGGTGGGTTTGTAAGGCTTCCGCTTCGCCCAGTTGGTCGAGACGCAGCGTTTGAAAACAAGAAACTGGCTTTCCAGTTCGTTGATTCTCCTTATAGAATTTGTATAAGATCCATTTTTTTGCGTGGAATACTCCGCTTTTGTCATTCTGATATTTTTTGGTGCCTAACTTCCATTCGAATTTTCACTTCGTATCATAATACGTGTATGTCTTGCTAGAGATGGATACAAAACTTTTTTTTCGGACGATTAATTCTAGACGAGTGTTCTGATTTTAACTCACCCGGGTCGAATTGTTGAGAAGACACATAAATAATTATTGTAGAGTGTAATTTTTGCTTTCGCACAACAGTTGGAGAATGAGAAGCTGTCCGATTCAGAGCTACGATTATTTCTCTGAGACGTTCTGAATCATACATTTTCCAACCGCGGCACAGTACAGTATTCTCGTTCGAAAATAATTTATTGTACGATAACATATTTTCTGGCACAACTCCTTTTTCTAGATTCAATTTTCATTTAGTTCTCCTCGGTCAACACTTTGTAGTTGCAGTAATTGCAGAGGAATTTTTTTTATCCGCGTAGGATTGGATGGTGATCATGGGTACTACCTTCGAAAGAATTGTTTTGAATGCGTTTTCCCGGAATCGATTTTCGTCCAAATTTTAACGATTCAGTTGAAATTTAATTCGGTGACTTTTGCATTAATTTAGTATTTTGTAATATGGTGCGCCTGAGACGAGAGAAAATCTCGCTTTTATTTTTTCTCAAGGCTCAAAGAATATAAATTAATGAACTAAAAATATAGCTCGGCTGCACTAAAATTCACCCCTCGGTTTCCTCTCTCTCTATTAGAGTCCAACAGCTGCCAGAACCGGAAGCCTTTAAATTTCAGACGCTTACGGCACTAAGACAGAACTGGCTATTCGCCAGAGGTACTGTTGGCGATGAAGATATGCGAAGCGTTTAATTAGCATAATTAAAATGCTCGCTAAATGTGGTCCGCGGCTAACTGGGCGCGGCATTACTTAAAACCTCTCGAATCATGGGGGGGAATTGAGAGGTGGTTTTGGTCGTAGTCGGGAAGTCTTGCAGGCCTCTCGTTTCCCACGTCGAGTTTAATAGTTTTTACGGAATTCAATATTGTATTGTGGTTTGATGACGCAAGGAAGGGGGTTTCCCCGAGTCAAATCACTGCCGAAGAATATTTTTCGTTCCGCTATGGGGTGAATCGTACGAGAAATCGAGCCCGAAGTTTTCTCGGTTGAGGAAAATAATTAAAAATCCCTCGTTGAAGTTCTTGTACCGTCGCCGGGGTTTTCGTTATTTTTTGTTGTTGCAGAAACGGGGTAAATGTAATTTTGGTGTGATTCAGTATCAGAAGACTGAAGATTTGGGGAAATGGTTTTTCGAAAGCTGCGGAAATTCATGGAGAATTTCGTTGAGAAGCATCTTCGCACTCATTGAATCAATTCCTCTGCAGAAGTCTTCAGTATAAATGAATGCGTCGGTTATAAAGGATATACCGGGGTTTGTCACATCAAGAACGAACTCCAGTGCTTATTCCTCCGATTCACTTTGAAAGTCAGTTCACGGTGTTCAAGTTTTTGGAAGTCCAATTTCCCTATTTCCCTTGGGGGGAATTATATTTTCCCCGACAGCGTTCGCAGTGATTGGATCCGGCGAACCGAGACGAAATTTTTCTTTGCCGTTTCGCCGATGCGTTCGTGAGATATCGCACGGGTAAAAATTTTGATAGCCTGGCCACTGGACCATTAAAAGAGAATTTTGCCAGGTCCACCCTAATTTCATTCCCGAAAGCATGAGGTGGATGTTTCGTTAACCCACAAGTCCGGGAATATTCATTTCCGTCACATAAAAGTTTTCGTAGTACCCTAAGTCCCGGGCGCACAAGCTAAGGCCAATGGCGTCTTTTTGCATCCCGTCAAACCATGCTTAAGACAGGTTCAACACCAGTACTCTTTCTCTTTAGTCGACGTTTTTGGGGAAACCACGAAGTCGTGATCATTTTAGATATTTATGAAAGCCTGAATTCCACGATTTGGGTTAACCTTTCTTCTGCTCCGAAAAATGTCCAGGACCGATCACTTGGGTAGAAAATTTGGTAAATAATTCCACTGCCCACCACTTTGACCGCCCGCGCCAAAAAAATCCTTTGACCTGCGGCACCATTAAGGAAGGGCCGCGGATCTTATCTCCTTCTCCAATCTTTCTTTTTTCATCCCCAAGTCCTGTTCCCGGGCATGTTCCAATTTCTGGGACAGTATTTTCAGTCCTTAAAATATCTAGGAGGAAATGTGTTTTCTGCAAGGGATATTTTTTCTGGTCCCTTGAATTGTTTAATTGCTGTGCTCTGTTTTTTTNTTATTCCTCCGATTCACTTTGAAAGTCAGTTCACGGTGTTCAAGTTTTTGGAAGTCCAATTTCCCTATTTCCCTTGGGGGGAATTATATTTTCCCCGACAGCGTTCGCAGTGATTGGATCCGGCGAACCGAGACGAAATTTTTCTTTGCCGTTTCGCCGATGCGTTCGTGAGATATCGCACGGGTAAAAATTTTGATAGCCTGGCCACTGGACCATTAAAAGAGAATTTTGCCAGGTCCACCCTAATTTCATTCCCGAAAGCATGAGGTGGATGTTTCGTTAACCCACAAGTCCGGGAATATTCATTTCCGTCACATTTTTCAAAAGCATCATGGGATTCAGGGCCCGCGTGTTCGATTCCGGTTACCGCAGAAAAACGTAGGGCAGTTTGGTACGAATTCTGTCCAAGTTGTGGTCATGAGAAAGAGAAATCAGCTGCAAAAAAGGGAAACCACGAAGTCGTGATCATTTTAGATATCTATGAAAGCCTGAATTCCACGATTTGGGTTAACCTTTCTTCTGCTCCGAAAAATGTCCAGGACCGATCGCTTGGGTAGAAAATTTCACGGTTTTCAGTACCTGGGGTCAGCAGTCTTCAAGTACTCGCATAAACAAACCAATGTGTGATAAATACGACTGAAAGTAAACTTTCGGTTCGTTTTTGAAGGATTCTGTTGAATCGTATCACTCGGACTTTTTTTTTCATCCGCCGCATTTTCTCCTTTGTCACCCACTCGCCAAACCCTTTTTTATCCCTGGGCTTCGGACTTTCTGGGTACAAAGGCTGGTGGGCAGTCATCCCCAGAACCGAAAATTTCACGGTTTTCAGTACCTGGGGTCAGCAGTCTTCAAGTACTCGCATAAACAAACCAATGTGTGATAAATACGACTGAAAGTAAACTTTCGGTTCGTTTTTGAAGGATTCTGTTGAATCGTTGCTCTGTTTTGAAAAACTCGTTGCGATAATTTTAAATTTAGGATTTTTTTGTAGTTCGTCGTCGGCCAACTAATTTTTCGCAGTGTTCCGGTGCACCATCAACGATTTCTTTCTTAATTTTTCATTGCAAGTGTAAACGAGAAGTTTCAAGTTCACGTAATCTTCAATTTGAATATTAGATCCATAAAAGATGTTGGCGTTCTTCTATAGCTCAGAAGTCATTTTTCGGGCTTGAAACCATAGCATATTTTCTCGAAAAATAACCTCAGTCAAATAAAATACAGTGCCGTTATTTGCAAAAATGAAAAAGAAGCTTGCTTCTTCTAGTTTTCTTTTGGAGGTACTGTACTTCCCGACTCCATGAAAAGATATAGCGTATTTCCTCGTCAAATTAACATAAGGGAATCCATCTAGAATCCCCACGCGAAGTCGGCCAAACTTCGACGTAAACCCTTTTCGAAAACAAAGCAGAGAAACCATTCCTTATTATGCACCGCCAAAACAAATTGCCGTTCGGTGAAAGAAAGAAACCCCCGTCTGAGTCCAAATTAGAAATAACGTTCGCTCGAAAACTTCGCATGGGATGGAAAAGAAAAAAAAAGTCGCGTATTTCGCACCACTCTGCAAAAAAATAGGAAATCAGAAGGATCTCACACTCGATTTTTAGGAGTCAAGAGTTCCGACAGAGGAAATCGAAAATTAAAAAAAGAAAAATGCAGGAATTTAATTTCCTCTTCTTTTGGTATTTTAATTGAGTCTACTGAATTTTCTCCGATGTGCGCACCAAATCAGAGTGTTGTATATATATCATTATTACTGCTGCTAAAAAGAAGGAATTCCTCTGCCTCCGATACTGAATACCTCAAATTTTAAAAATTGTACCTGCTTTTTCTTCAACTTGGCAACCGTTCGTGTTAAAATTTGGTGTAAATTTTCAACATTCATGAAAATTAAACACACGGTATTGGATTGTGAAAACAGCGGTATCATCAAAAATTTCACACAATTCAAAATTTCACTAACGCATTTGGAGTAATCGATTTTGTTTTTGAAAAATTCTGAAATTGCATTCTTCGCGCATGACCAAATGGGCAGTTGTGTTTCCGCGGTAACTGAATCGAAATTTGAAATTATTCATGCAGAAAAGTAATTAGAAAGGTGTCGATCCCCTCCCGTTTCATTCTACAGCTGAATTATTCCTGATCCAGCGCCCGAATCAGACACAGTGCCAAAATCAAGCATTGCACTGCATTTTCTGCCAACTCGCGAGCGACGCAAAATAATTGGAAAAGCATAGCCACGCAAAATAATTTAAAAAAGCATCGGAAATCGCTTGTCGTGACGTCGAGTCGAGCCGTGCCAAACACGTCGGCTCACCGAAGCGATTCATTTTCAGTTCTCCGGAAGTGCATTTTTTCTCCTCTCCTGGCTTCTATGAAACCAATTTCGCACTGTTTCATTCAAGTCTCCGGAACCCTTTCACGTGGCGAAGGGGGATGGAAACAACAGAGAGAAATATATAAAAAAACATTTGCACAAAAGAGGCCACAGTTTACGTTTCATCCCCCCTCCCACATACACATACACATACTCCTCGGCATCTTTTCACAAAGCCTTTTTCTTCCATCCCCCCCACCTCACACCGACCCGAAAGAAGGCGTAAGAAATAGCACCGGCCTTTAATGAAAGCACCACGGTTCGACGAGCAATCAACGAGGGCGGAGGAGGGAAAGGCATGAACGAGGCGAAATCGGTGACCGGCGTGAACAAGTTCCCGGCGAAGAACAAAATTTCTCCTACCAAACCCATCACAGCATTTTCCCTCCACGACCAGCATTCACCTTCGTTTCTCCCAGAAAAAAAAAAGGTAGAGAGAAAAGGGAATTGGTTCGGGAGTTTGGTTATAAAGGAGCGATAGAAGAAGAACAACGTTTTGTCACCAATATCCCGCCCATCCCTTTCTTTCGCCGATTCGGTACAACAACAACAACCAACCACCACTCCCATCAACCCCCGCTTCGATAGAAAACCCGAGTTCCTTTTTTTATTTTTTTATTCATGGCATTCCGCCAAAGCGACAATTGAACGCAAACCCTCAGGAACAGCGGGGGTTTTCATTTTATTCCAGCACTTACTGCTACGACTACCGGGCTTAGGGAAGGTGGAATGGATTTATTGCACTCTTCGCAGGAATTTCTGCGCAGAACCACTTCGCTTTTTGTTCCCCTCCAAGCATTTACCCCCTTCTTTTCCATGCTCCTCTGCCGATGGATTCGACGAATGCCAATTGATCTGTATCGGAATCAACGCAAAGGACACCGCTTCACGCCACGTGTTCAAGAAAATTCACAGATTTAAATTACAGCATTATTCTTTCAGAACATGTGCATTCGCATCTCAGTAAAAAATACCCAGGATGCGAGATTGAAGAAAATACTGTATTTTAAAAGGCTCAGAAAAACACTAAACTCGTCTTTCTGCAGCTGAAATTATATCTTGTCGCGTAGGAATCCCAGGCCATACATTTCATGATTTAGCAGTCGAAAGATTATGATTGGAATCCCGCAGGTGCTGCAGCCACTTTTTTGCACAGACGCCGTTTTGTTTGTGGAGACTTGACCTGGTCTGAAATCATGCATCAATCTCTGTTAGATTTTTTCTCATCATTCCCTGTTTTCATACATTTTCCCGCTGTAAAATGTACAGCCAGGAGATCCCTTGCAAACCAGCGCTCATTCATCTTGCAAAAAAAAAAAAGTCGCGCTAACGTCTCGCCGTGTTGCGGAATTAATGAATCCCTGAGGTCGGTTAACACACCCCTGATACTGTACCTGTATCGGGCTTTCGCTGTACAATTTTTCGTTTCTCGAGCAGAAGATGAAGGAGCAAAAAAAAAAGCTTTGAGAGAACGTTGGAGACTCTGGGAAGAATCATGGTTCGGCTCATCCGTAATGCGCCTCTCTTCTTTCTATGTACGCCCTTAATAGCCGACGCGTATTGCAACCGGCGTCCCTGTAATCCCCGTGCCTCGCCTTCTTTCTTTTTCTATATTTTCTCTGGGTAACTTACCGAGTTTATGTCTCGGGCAGAAGGCGGTGTGTCGCGGTGAAAACGTGCGCTTTTCTGCTGCCGCCGCCGCCGCGCCTCCCGAACCTCTCTGGTGGTGGTCGTGGTCGGAAGAATGAAATCAGCAGTCAAACCTATTTTTTCTATTATAACTTTTTCCTTACGTATGCCACACACAGAAGTAAAGTTTAATCCCTGCCCGGGATGGTGATGGGAGGAGGACGATGTGTCATGGTGATTTATGATTAGGCTTTTTTCGGGAACTTCCTTTTGAGGAGACCGAAGCATATGTGGGAGAATCTTCTATTGAATTCAATAGAAGCGTTTCGGGATCACGTAGAATTCGTAGATGAACTGAGATGTGTGCTGAGAGAAAATCGACGAAAGCTTGGCGGGAAACAAAAAAATTCTCGTGGAATTTGTCGCGTTTCGTTTGCCAGTTATCCTATCCAAAGTTTTTTGTGAGATTTGGAACGTGAATGCATGCGTATCCAATGATTTGTATATGGCACCTATGAGTTTTTTTTTTCAGTGGTATTCTTGTTACCAGCACAGGAAGGAAATAAACACCCAGGAGAAAAATTAATCACGGGACGTGAAATCCCGACACCGTAATCGCTTTTCATCTGTTCGCGATCTCCAAAAAAAAATCCTGAGAAAATACACCGCTAAAATCTGGTTGCAGGAAACCTACGAGACCTTTTGCAGCAGAACTTCCCGAAAAATTAATCACGTCCCGTGATTAATTTTTCTCCTGGGTGTTTATTTCCTCCCTGTGCTGGTAATGAGAATACCACTGAAAAAAACTCATAGGTGCCCTTGACAAATTTTTGGATACGCATGCATTCAATTTTGAAAGAATTTACCTATTGAATCATGTGGGAACTGTTTTAAATATCGGTACGGTTTTCAGTTTCACATTGTGCTAAGTTGTGTCATGTATCACATATGAACCTCGCGCATTCGAACCTAACGTAAGTCGAATAGCAGAGTAGACGATTGCTGCGAAGTTGATTTTTTTGCTGGTCCCTTGAATTCGTGTTGAAGAGGTTCGAACAAATTTCGAATTACGAATACAATACAATACGAACAAAGTATTTTTTAGTCGATTCGTCCTCGTACGTCGCAAAATTGGCTCAAGAATCCAGCTGTAACTCACCATTTTCTTTTCAAAACGTATTCGAATGAATCGTCGTTGCAGGAGAGAAGCCATAACTTTTACTGTGTCCGGCGAGAAATCGGTTTGTGTTTGATGGCGACGACTGGTCCGGACAAGAAAAAAAGAAGAGATAAAAAAATTTCCTACGAAAGGACATGAATCAAGGAGGAAAAACACATGCGGTACAAACGTACAATACGCATAAATGCGGGGTTTCGATCCCCCAAATTTTCCACGGTGGACAATTTTTCTGTTCGTGACTCGGACCAGGGTGAGGCGCATGAGCAGAAGATTTTTTTTTCTCCTTTCGCGCAGGTGGAATAGAGAGAAAAAGGAAAGGAAATTGAGGGAAGGCGGAAAAAAAAGGAGGATGGAATAATGCCGAAGAAATGAGAAAAGAGTGGGGTATGTATTCATAATTCTCCCCCGAAGGCAGTGCAATAAAGGCGACCTGCACGAACGTTGCCCCCGGTTCCGAGTCTGCGCAGCACTGACTGGTTTCCACCGGGGGAAAATTCGCTGCGTTCCGCACTCATTTTCTCCCCCAACCGGACCCGAATATTTCTCTCTCTCTCCCCCACCCCCTGGTCTAGTCTTGAAATCTTTGCTCTAATTTTTTCTTACCTCTCTTTCTTGTGTCTCGTCTGCTCTGCCGAGAAATTTCCGTTTCTGAGTTTACCTGATTTTTGCGTGGGAAACCCGATCGGTCGGTCGGTCAGCCAGTTTGAAGTCTTTGCCGAGGAACTCCTGAAACGAATTGAGACTCCCTTGGTTCAGCTCTTTTTCGACCGCTGAATAATTTTCCGTTCGTTCGACTCCTGGTTTCTTTCAACTACCTACCGCATCATTGCTTGTCGTGGAAAGAAAAAAAAGTACAGTTTAAGGTAGAAAAGTACAGTAGGAAGGTTTGGATGCGATGAAGCTTGAAAATGTGGACGTTTGATCCGTGGTCCACAGCTTTTCAGCATTTCTCTGGATATGTTGTAGTGAATATTTTCAGATCATCTCCGACTCGTATGAACGATGACTGATGACCGTACTTTTTGCTTTTGGATTTTTTCTGAACTTTTTGCCTTGTCTGCTTCTTCATATTTTTTCTTCTTCTATTTTTGCAGCCACTTACTGTAGTAATTTACTAGTTTACGTATAGCCTCTGCGAGGAAAACTGAGCGTACGATTGCTTCAGAAACAGTACATCTTTTGAATGCAGGCTTTTTTCGTCTGATTATCCTGTGAGCATTCTTCTGAGAAAGAAATGTTGATTGGTTTTCGCTTCTTCAGGCATCAGCCCGAATAATACTATTTCCCGCACGTCCTCTATTTTAACAGCCGGAAGTCCTTTTTTCCCCCAAAAGGAAATGGAAGAAAAGTCATGCAGTACAGAAATTATCTGTTATGTTCATTACGCGGCTGCAGAAAATTTCACCGCTCGTTCGTTTTACTGCAACCCACTTTGTTAAGGTAAAATTGCACCGAGTTCCTTGTAGTAATTTCTGCGCGACTTCGGATGAATGTGCTGAATAATCGCAGTCTACGTCTCCCCGATCCAAAATTGATCCACTATAGTTTTTTCAATGGCAAAATCTGAGAGCTCACGAGAGACAAATGAATTGTTCCATGATGCACCTTGCATTGCACTTCTAGCATGGCTCAGAATCTATTCGTAAGCTCGGAGTAACTTCAGTTCAGATCATGGTCGGTTTCTGTAGAATTTCTAACAATTCATAACCCGCTCGTTTACATCGATATTCTCCGTAACGATTTATTTTGTTGGCCCTCCGAGTGGAGTTGCAGACTTGAGCTTAAACGTTGAAGAAAATCACTGTCAAAATCAGCATTTATGCTTGTTGAGCCCAATACGAATGAATATTCATCTACCGGGTTGCTCAGTGTTCACGCGGCCAATAAAACATTTTTTTGTTCGCTAAGTTTCTCAGTTTCTCTCCACATCTTACAGTAGAAAGCAAAGTACAGTATTTATGAGGAAACTTGTGAGAGAATAATCAGAATTCCTCTACGAAGCCTTTCAGCTTAGTTATCCACTTATCCTTCCCGGAAACTCGTCTGTCGGAGCGGGAATTCGACGTCGCAATCCTGTAACCCGTTGTCGAGTGCATGATTCTCGAGCGGTAAAAGGCGTGTGAGCTCACGGGGATTATTGGTCATGAAACCTTGGTTTTATTGATAATTCATCCACTTATCACATGACCTCACTGCTCCTAATTGCGAAAGTAGCCCTATGTCGCTATGTACGGCATTCATGTGGGGGATTGTGTGTAATAATTTAATACAGTATTTTTTCTTCTCCTGGAGAAACTTTCTTATGATGAGATATGCATAGAACAATTACTCTGAACTAGTGTTCCGCGGTTCCTTAAAAATTCAGTAGTAGAATCAAAGTACACGAAGTAGTTTGACCAGTTCATGCCTGCTTAAAGAATGTGCGAGGGTTATTCAATTCAAGAAATTCATCTTTAACAATGTGACTTATTCACGCTTTTATGCGTCGTGTTATTTCCTTTAAAAATGCTGAGGAATTCGGTAACCGATTCTATGATCGGCCACTCCTAATTCTGTATTATGGAAAGCTGTCAAAAAATTCCCGCATATTATTTTCAGTACTGCGTGTATATTTAAACGCACAGTATAGTTTTTGTACAGTACTCATCCAAATCAGCTTCACCCAAAATCATGTCACGGCCTGTGAATGCGTTCTTGCCACAGGCTAGAAAGACTTTTTCTGCAAATTCCGGGTGAAGATCTGAATGCTGAGGACCCTCTGTGATATACTGTGTTATTATATACAGTCTAAAATGTGCGGGATTCCACGGGCAAGTCCATGAAAATCCGGAGCTCGCATGCACATTCGGAGCGAATCAAAGCCCCGTTCTCATCTGACAGCGATGAGGAACTAAAATGATACTGTTAATCAAAAAAAAAAGAACATGATAACTACATGTAGTACTGTTGGTAGAACGCCGGGACGGATTTTACAATGATGCGCGTGGATTCCCGAGTGGTAAGGAATCGGAGCGACGCTGTCAGAAACCCGCGTGCATAAATCGCGTTAGCCTGCAGGAAGCACTTGTTTTATGAGCCACTGGCCGGAGGTGATGGACAAGGATGAACCAGTACCCCGAGACGGTGGAATATCTGGATTGCGTTAATACTCTTCCGCAACAACCAAAGGGGCTTTCGCACAAGTTCAATTAACTCCTCCTCCCCCCCCCCTGCTGCGTGGGTTCGTGGGGTTACGAATTGGAAAACACGCGGACACCGAGAGATTTTTTTTTCATGTACTGGACGTGTGTAGCGTGAAACACGACGAGAGCGAAACTGGGAGCTTATTAAAAGAGGGCATTGAATTACCGACTTGGTTTTTTTAAATATAAAATTCAATTGAATGTGCGGCGAAATTAATACATAGAGATTTGAAGATTTTCTTTCAAGCCCTGTCGACGAGTTTTTAAACGTTCGAACACGTTTTCGTTCGGTTACGAAGCAAATCCGGGTGCGGAAATGAGCATTTCAAATTGTGCTGTCAAGGTTTCGAAAAACCATTTATCGTTGCTGTGATCACTGAAGGAAAACATTGTTGTTTTCATTTTTAGCGTCAACTTCGATGCTAATCTTGTGATTTTGTAGAATTGCTCTGAGTGTGCAACCTTTGAACTTCTTGAAATGTTTTTCCGAACGCGTGCCGACCTCGTAGGATTTTTTAAATGATTGTTCAAGCCGCATTTTCGCTGAGTATTTATCCCACTCAGTTGACCTGGTCTTTTGTCTGAAATTTGCAATTTCTCTTGCTTGGAAATACGCAGGTGTTGGGAGTTTCTCGACGAGGAATTTTTTTTTAAATAGAAAATTTAAATTTTCCTTCGAGCTAACCATGAATTGCCCTTGAGTTTAATGATTCCAACGAAGCGTTGCCTCAACTTTGCGATGTTCCAACGCGTTTCTGTCAGCCGCAATGCGAAAGAATGCAATCTTTTTCGTGTGGGAGATCCGTTTTATTGCGGCAATTGCGCCAAAGAATCATTGTCTTCGGAATGACCCCAGGCAGGTACTGAGATGTTTCGACAAAGCCCGTGATCTTCGCGAAGGAAATAAATTATTCCGATTCAATTCATTCCGCGCAGTGCTCGGAAAATGAATAAATATCTCGCTGTTCTATTTTGGGAACAACGAGTTGCTTTCGTGGTTGTAATTCATTTTCATAATATTCCCGTTGGAATGTCAGTGAGGAACAGAAATGTTCTCGTTGTCTTTGATTGAGATGACTTCATTGAAGACGGGGTTAACTGAACGCAACCTCTTTGATTTCACGAAATATTTCAGCAATGGAGCGTCAGTCGAATCGTTTGTAAATCCAGTGCTGTAATTAAAACGTTTATGAATTCAATTTTGTGAAGATTTTTTCTCGAATCTTTGTAATGTTTGCCACGTCCGTCAAAATTACATGTTTGTGTGCGGAAGTTTTTGATGCAGAATCTCGCGAACCACTGTTGGATAATGATTTATTTTTTTTGAAAATGAAGGTGAAAGCTTGGACTTGCCACTAATTATTTTAAATGAGTGGCAGTAATTGGGCTGCGAATACTGTAAATACCTGAAACACGAAATGTGGGCGGTGAACCTCATTTTCTCACAATGATCAGGTTCGCTTTCAAGTCTTTTTCTCTCCCATTTAAATCTGGGTGGACACAATTTGAGCATTTATCCTGAAATGGTCGAGGGTTGAATTTGGAAATTATGTTCTTCTGCCGGTATAAAAGTAATGGGGCTTAAAAAAAGAAAAAGTATCTGGCAAATCCATTAACCGACTCATTCTCTCAACTCGATTTTTTTTTTTCGGCGGATTTAACGCACCATTGAGAAGTCTTGAAATTCCCGTGAGGGTGGACAGGGCTTGACTTGGCAACCGTTGAGCGCTTTTTTTGGCTTCCATATTCGGACTGAGTCCAGACGAGGGCCAGTGGTGGTGGTACGCAGGTAGCCAGATAGAGTGAATCTTTCTTCTGCGGTGAAAACACGACTCCAGGCGGATAATTAAACTCATTACGAAATCCCCGAAGAGCTTTTGCTGGACGGAAGCTTCGCGTTTATTGCTCCGGACTGCAATCTTCATCACCCCCGGCGCCGCGACTCGTTTTTTTTTTCTTCCTCTCTTCCCCTCCCCTTGTCTTCTATTTCGTTCTACTTCTTCTTCTTGCCCCCCCCCCCCCTGTCTGCTGTTGTTCATCTATGCGTTTTCTTTCGTATCTCTGAGTAGGGACTTCTTTGTGCAGTGTATGTATATTTTTTTTAATTTTCTGTTTTCCCTGTCGTGTCCCTGTGTGTGTGCGCACTCCCTGTTGCGCATGATCACTGGGATCCCTCGCCTTTCTGTAGTGTTTTAGACAAGGGAAAGAATCTGTTTCAGAGTATGGTATGATCGAGAGCTGTTTTCGGAGGTGAGAAAAATTGCCGCGAGTGTTGCCGGTGGTACTGGGATGAAGCTGGATTTTCTGGCCAACGACGCTCACGCTAATATGCAGAACTGTAGTTGGTTCGTCTTCGTTTGCCGAAACTTTTATTTTTCAAGGTTTGGGTAGGCTTGATGAATTTTCCTCGAAAGATGGTTGTCATTCATTAGTACGTTTATAGGTGAGATGAAAATTACTAGTGGATTCGGTCAATTTTTTTTACGCGTGTGAACTTTTTTCCCCCGAGTTAAACTCTCCGTCCAACTTTTGAGGAAGGCATCGTTCATATTCGAATATTTTGTGATCGTGAAAGTCGCAAATGGATTTACTGAAGATCGTAAATATTTTGATGAATCTTCTTGTAATCGTGAATGTGCTGATGAATTTTCTGAGGATCGTGGATTTGGTTTCATCATGACTAGACCGGAAACTTACTCCCTGTCTTTGAGTGTTATATCTCAGCAAACGGACTTATTAAGCTCATGTGTGATGTGAATTTTTGATAGTTTCCATTTCAGTCCAGTTAGAAGAAAATACATGATAGCCAGGTGGCTCCGAAATCGAGGAAAAATCGTCAGTAGCCGGTGTCACAGGGATGACGGTTTTTCCCCAAAAACCGAGTCGGCTGCCTGAATTCTTGTAATGTGAACAGATACTGCGCTGAAATTGGCGTATTAATAAGGCTGTGCAGTCGAGTCATGGTGCTTCTGCAGCTGAACCCACGTTTTTCATACTACAGTAGTTCCCAAGTGCTTTGGTTTAAAACAAAACTTTAAAAAAAGGTTGTAATTTCAACACCGGCGGTTTCATGAAGCGGAGCATGTTTCACTGCAAGGTAAGCAAGCTGGGGCGCGAGAGGGGAAGGAAGTTTGAATACACCCCGATTCATCCACCTCGTCTGTCATGTGAGAACCGCGACGGAACGGGATTTTCCTGCCAGCGGGGTCCCTGCTTTCATGCTCCAAGAAAATGTAAAGCCGGGCTGGGGGGACAGGAAAAAGAATCACACCCAGGGTTTCTCCCTCTTTACGGGCCCCGCAATTGACCGGAATGAACGCGGAATTTGTCACAATGATCCGCCTTTCAAGCTTCAGTGTCGTCAGCCGCCGGATGCGAAGTTTTTCATTTTGTATTCCCCTCCCCTCACATCTCCCCTTCGTCGTATATTAGTATCTGAAGACCGCGTGAAAAGCTTTTATTTTTACTTCCTTTGCAAGCGTGATGGTCAAGGTGTCCCCTGAGTTGCGCTTTGTTCGTAGTTAAATCGAGTGAGCTGTAAACTAAATTTACGTGACCATGGGCCGAGTTTGAGCGGGATCCGGTAAAGCGATCTGTTCTGTACGGGTATTTTGGAGCGAAATTATATAAGGCTAGGTTTTTTTTTATAATGTGTGAGAAAAATAAAGAAGCTTTAAGAGTAAATGAAAACAAAACTCGAAAACAGATGAACTCTCTCACCTACCTTGTCTACGACAATTTCTCTGTCAAACGGATTTTTTGTCACTCTCGCATGCTACACAGATTCTCTACAACGGAATTATCTCTGCAACGAAGTTTTTCTGGTCTCTTTCATTTACGATGTCGATAGAAATCCTGGTGAATCTTCAAAAAGCTTACCCTGTGATGTACCACTGTACTGTACTTAGCTGGTTTATTTTCTCGTTGGATAGGCCGTATGCTTTAATCACTGTGACTAGTGTGCAAGTATAGACGAACCCGGGGTTTTCAGCGAGTCTTTTTTTTCTGGGTCGCAGATGCGGGTTAAAACGGGCTTAATGCAGCTGGAAATGAGGACTGTTCCGTTCGAAATCTTCAACGAAGAACTGAGGCTGTTTAAATCGAAAATTCTATCTTTTTTTGCATAACTGCCCGTTTTGGGAGAGTTTCTCTTCTAAGCGAAAAGTTTTCGCACTGACGGGTTCTCGCATTTCCTTGCAAGTTAACTGCCGCAAATTAAAACGGAAGTTTCGTTGCGCAAGTTCGAAATTTCGCCGGTCGTGATAATGCATGAGGCGTAATGAGTTTAGTCAGTGAATAAACATGAGCATCAGCTAACTGGCTGCGTTAAATCGACCAAGTTCTTCTTTGGGGAGTACAGTACTGTTCAGTACTCCCTACGATAAATTTCGTCAACGTTCCATGTACTGCGTTGAAAGCACCCATCCGTTCTCGCTTGATCGTGGTAGTTTAGTAGCGTCGTGCTCGATTAGTACTGGAATCTCCTGGACTGTTCGGGACGTTTGGCCCATGTTGGTTTTTTGCTAAAATAAACTTTTTTCTCTTATAACTCTCTGGGGAAAATGTCCCCAAGTGTTGCAGCTAATTTTAAGCTGAATGAAACTGATGCAGCGTAGCATGTTCCATTTGGTTCTTCATGTTGAGTCATTCTTCAATAATTAGAATACAGTAGTGCGTTGTTTTTGAGGTGACCTCGGGGATTATGTCGCTTGGCAAATAAAAATGCGATTTCCTCATTTTAAACGGAAAAAAATACTACTGCGTCGGTCTCATTGAATTTCACAAGGGTGGAGGTGATGTTTTTTCCCCTCTTGATCGACAGCGAACCCCCGCCCGCAAAGCCCCTTAGCATGTTGGCATTGAATCGACAACGAGCCGAAATGTGACAGGTTGCTGTGGCGGAATGCCCTTCTTTGCCCCGGGGCTCTCCCAGTATTTTATCGCCGAATGGATCTACCGCCGCGGATTCTGCGCGCAAAATGAAAGAAGAAATTGGTTATTTTGGAAGGTTCTCAGCGTGCCGGTCGGTGGAGATTTTTCGATTTACGCTTTCTGACAAAACGCGTCGAGTTTCTGTGTGGAATGAGCTCCAAGCTTATGTCTGAATCTTTCAGGAAAAACAATAGTTGACAAAAATGTTCACGATTTTTTTAGGGGCCGCGTAGCATAAAGGTAAACTACACCGCTAAACCAACGCCAAGCCTTTAAGAAAAGAGCTTCGACGACTGCACTTCTCAACTCACACATCAGTGACGTAGAGTAGCAGGCACCTGCCTTTACAAGCTTGTATTTGATTCTATAAACTTATTTGAATATCTGGGGAGTGCAACAGTTTTCGACCGTGTCGCGTTATACAGCAACCAACCGTCGCGAGGAAAAATACGAAATGTATAAGTATTCACGACAAGCTTTGTTTTCCCTTACCTGTCTCTTATTTTCCCCCTCGGCTTTTCTCTCTGCGTGTCCACGAGGAGTTGAAGATTGCTGCTCTCGACTTCCCATTAAGTAGCTGGAAATTCACGTGTTAAAGTCGGACTTCACCTTCAGTAATCGCCGAAAAGGACGCAGACAAATAAAAAAGCCCCACAACCGGGCCAACGACTTAAAACTACTCGTTAACTTACGAGGGGCGACACTTTACGCTTGCCAACAAGCACTCAGGAACCCTTATAAAATGGAGGGTTTGAAGTTCGCCGCTTTTCTTGAAGTTATCATAATGACTCCTGGCGGAATTTTTCACCCCCTGGGATTTTTTAATATTGACTGCCGCGACTGGAAACGAATTGCCTTCGTGTTTGGCATCGAAATATTCGCTCGGAAAAACATCCCGCGGAGTCATCCCGCAGTACCTCTTCCTATGTTTTTTTTTTTTTTTGCATTTCCCGGCGAGAAAAGAATTCAGAAATTTAAACCAAACGTCTGACGCATTATAGACTCGAGAGAAAGATGCGACTTAAAACGACGACTCCTGTGGACCACAGCAATCCATCAACTGTACCTTAATAACTCCTCTTGTCGAAAAAAATATTGTTTCTATATGAAAAGTACCAGACTTTTTGTAGCGTTTGCGTTAGAAAGTTCAAGGTATGCACTTGGAATGAGCCTTTCGACTATTTTTTCGTCGTCTATAGATCCTTGTGATAAAGAAAAACGAAGTTTGAATAACTTTTTTTGGTAGGAAAGCACGGAAAATATCGGGCTAAGGTTCGGAATCGCCACGGTCAAACTAAGAAGAGGGTGAGTTATTTGAAAAATCGGGTCTTCAATTGGGATGCAGGGCATGATCGAAAAAGGCCAGCATATAAGTACTGTACTTTAGGGATGCAATTGAGTAAGAAAAAAAAACGACGTACTTGAAAAGTTTGAGGTTTCCCAACTAGAATCTTATATGTATTCTGCCTCTGCGGTGCGGTGTAACAGTTCGTAGTCATATTCTGTGCCCAATTCCGTTTGTTGAGCTTTTCTTTAGAAGTGCAATTTTATAATCAGGCGTTGTTGTTGACATTTATTGGTATTTTCTGTGGGGCTGCAATTTTCATATTATTGGCGGTATACTATAGTAACTGAATTTTACTTCAATTCATTTGGAGATTCGTGGAATGCGCAGAAGTGATGCTTAACATTCGTTTGATGGGCATTGTGATGTTCGGGTTTTATTTTTTTTCCTTCATATTTCTACTGTATTTTGCAACATTAAGTAGTTGAATTCTGGTCGATACGACGTCGATGTATTTTTCGTTCTTGAAAACTCATCTCATGCATGTTGCAAATGTGGGGGCTGAATCAGGTTTCACGACAGAATTACATTCAACATTTATGTTTGGATGAATCCATACTCGTTGTTGCCGTTCCTCGTGATCTGTACTGGGTTTCGCATTTTTATTTATTTATTTTGGTGGTGATTGCAAGTGTTCATGCTTGTGTTTACGGTACCTTGTGGTACTCAAGTACATCATATTGTCGACTACCTGTAGTAGGTACCACGTCTGGGAATTTTTTCGTCTGTGGAAACCTTTCGGATAGGGTCGGATGTTGCAAGCCCGGGGACGGCGTGGGTCTAGGGTGCAGTCGGGGCAAAGGGAAGCACACAAGGAGCCCCGGTGGAGAGTAATTCGCCATAATGGCTCGCATAAGTCATGCGTTTTGCCCACTGTCATTACGCATTTCCTAATCGGAAGGGCCGGCGGGTCTCGGGAGAAATAATTTCCACGCTTGCGTTTCCTGACTTCGAGTCGAGTCGGAAGGGCCGGTGTAACCAGCATTGCCTATCCGCGTGTGTGACTTGTTGCTTGGAATTCCGAAACCCCCGCGAATATCGTCCTCTGAGAAGATGATTTTTGCGCTGTTGACCTTCCGTTTATTTTTTTGAACGCTTTCCGTTTCGAGGTCAATATGTTGAGTTTTTTGTTGTTGTTGTGGAAATGCGACGCTCTTTGATATTTTTTTTTATAGTGAAGTCCCGCACTTGCATGGTCTGTATATGCACGTTTGAAAATACTCTAGTAATAATAATGGTAGAATGTAGAACTTCCACGTGAAATCATCCTTGAATTTCCAGCGACTGTAATTTATGTTTGAGACACTTCGGTCTTTGATCCCAATAATTTTCTCGTGAGGTTTCAGCCGACGTGTCGATGATGTCTTCATTCGTGTTTGGGACACTTCTTAGCCTAATTCGATAGTTGTATATTATTACAGTAAAGCTGCGTGAGAGTCCACACAAATTGAGGGAATTCTTGTGAACTGGTTTTTTAAATAAAAAGCCTCTCAAATACTGTACAGTACTTTATTCAGAACACGTTGGTTATATTTTTGAACTGTTATAGTTTGGAGGCAATACTACAAAGTAATTATATTTGAGTGTGAACTGTGTGTATGCTTCTTTGAGAATTGCAAGATCATTGATTTTTTTTTAACTTTTGTGATGGATAATTAACCTGAGGAGTACTTCTTGGCAGTACACTAAAGGTATTTTGGGTCGTGCAAACTAAGGAACCCAACCGAAGCTGACGGTGGCCTTTTTGTTCAAATTTGAAAAAGATAGCTCTTTCAACCAGGTTTCCCACGTCGTATGGAATGAATGGTAAATTCTGCTAAAAAAAAAAGTCAAGGTGATAACTAATGCAATTTGACCGAAAGGATTTCGTCGACAGGAATAAGAGCTCTTCTGAAACGCCTTTTCCTCTCTGTGCTGCAGCGCGTGCACTTCATCAGAGGGTCGGGATAGGTTATACTGTTGTTACACCGGATGTGAGGAGAGCGAGAGAAGTTTTCTTCGGCGAGAATATATATATGTGTGTGTGTGTGTGTGTGTGTGAGAGAGCTCGATGATTGCCCTTCGAACTGGCTTGCTTGCTTGCTGTTGGCGTTCGCGCGAAGGTTTCTCTTTTTTTCCTGTTATTTCTAGAAGAGAAAATGAAGAAAGGAGTCCCGAAGTGTTACCACTCATTTGCATCACTTTTCTTCCGTGGCTCGAAAGGGCTTATTCAGCGCGAAGTCAAACCGAAAAGCGTAGCTGTAAATGGCAAATGCGCGCTTGAGCAAGACTCGCCATATGCTTAGCAGCTCAACACAGTTTCGCGACATCGATTATATGAAGAAGAAAAAACTATTTCCTTTGGTGACGTGAGAGAAGCGCCAATGACGAAAACAATTGAAAAATGCCCCAAGGATTAAAAGAGACGCTGTAATAATCAACTTGCTTGAAAGCTTATGGAACGATAAGTCCCGATAGTGAGCAAATCTCGAGATGAAAGAAGTCAACGCGCTCGGGAAGTTTGTTTTCAAGGATTCAAAGGCTATTGAAACTTTTTCAGAATTAATTGCACGACTTAGGAAGTGTATGGAAACCGTCGATGTAAATTACGCAAGAAAATGCATCACTGCTTCCTTGTCTTGTATAAAAATGATCCATCTTTACGTATCCTCAAAATTTTTTATGCAGGTTCCATTACTGTCAGGAATATCTTCCTGCTGATGCATGATAAGTTGGCAATGAATATTTCATGAATACTAAGCACCTATTTTACGGGCAGTTTTAATTTTTTACTCATGGAACCTATTTCAATTCTTCATTCTAGGAACTGCGTGGACGTAATAATTATTCCACCGATCACCACATTTTAAACCCCATTTAAACGTTACGAAAGGCATCCCTTTGACATATAATGCAAAAAAGCATTGTAGACGTGAACCGTTTGTTGGAAATACTGTAGCAATGAGAACGCGTTAAAATGGACGAGACCCAGTTGGAAATTTCGTCATGAGTATTACAGTTCTGTACTTTTTTTAAAAGGCAAGGTCGGTTCAAATATCGCCTGAAAAATTGCAATTCTACAGCTCGTAAACGATCTCAATCAGTCACTCGTGCGAGTCCTGGCTGGCAACGCTGTGTTTTAGGTGTGACGGCGAATAAGCCGAAACACGCGTTTTCCTCGACTGCAATTGCATTGCAGAAACATGCCAACAACCTCGCTTTGTTGTTGTCCGCCAGGAACAGCAGCAGCACCATATCAAGCAAGCAAGCAACAACAGCAGCTACAAGCTGCACTTCTCGACGACGCTTGTTTGCCTCTTCTCTGGCTTGATTGTTACGTGGAAAATGGGGGTGCTGAGGGGAGAAGCGAGACGCGGCTCGAGTATAACTGCTTGCAGCAATCATCAAGGCCGGGGCATTTTCTGAACAGCAAAGCATTCAAGTCCGTCGTTTGGCGCAGTTTTATTGTTCTGCTGTCCTTACATCCCCCCCCCCCACGCACCCCTGGGGTAGTTTTTTGTTTTCTTTCCTGGGTGCGCGTGTGTGTGTGTGTTTACAGTACTGTACATGTGTGTGTCGGCGGGATGCTGAATGTTGCCTCGTGTCGAGTGACACCAGCTGCCCACACGCTGTCGCCGGCCGCACTTGCTTAAGGGCATGCAAAAGGATCAATTTGTACAAATTGTTGGGTCCTCGGCCTCTGTCTGTGTCCCCCTACTTCTCGGACTTTTTCTGGCCGCTGGCGAATGGAAATTGCCCGTCCTCGCTTTCTTTGTTCGATTTCCTCGAAGACTTTTTATTTTTATTTTGTGCGTTTTCCTTGACGAAGGGCACTCCATAGTTTCTTTCACTCACGCGCATCATCAACACGGTCTATGGTACCCGCACACGAATAAAGCGGCCCTCCGGTGTTGACGAAGATACTGTACCCTGATTTATTTTTTTAAAAAAAAAGAAGTTGATTCGTATAATTTTTCATCTCCGCTCATTCTTGCGGCAGAAATCTGTGGAGTCAGCTGTTGTTCAGCCTTTTCCCATTCCCGTTCAAAGGATTATTTAAAGTTTGCAGAATGCGCTGCTTAAACCCAAAAAATGGACCAAGATTCAGTGTGATTGCATTTTAAACTTCATTGGCTTTTCGAATTTTATAGTCGCTTTCTGAAGTGCTCCAAGTTTGAACGTATAGTACTGTATTAAGAAAGCAATTTTCATTCAATGAATCCCTGGTTTGTATTTGTTGAAGTAAACCTTATTCCTTTCCTTTTGGAAACAATTTTGAGAGTTAATCGGGGCCCCAGAAATTGAACCATTTACTGAGATTTCTTTCGCTTTTCCTCATTTCCCTAGAGTACTTGCTGGCATGTAAATGGTAGTGAGAAGCGATTGTACGAGTAAAGTACTTCATGCGGAAACGAGATAGTTTTGAAGCTTCAGTATCCCGACTTTATAGAAATACAGTTTTCTATTTCTCGCGCAAAACGGAGACAGAATTCATTCTCGCATGAACAGTCTTCTATTTCGGCACTAATCGTTGAGTTGTTCTGCAAGGTTTCGCGCTGAAACACAAATTGAGCATTTTTACAATATTTCAAATTTGCTCAATAGTTCAATCCAACCGCGTTCTTTGATGTACATCCAGCGGAAATAGCATTAAATCACGATTGGTCAGGCTTTTCTAATTAAATCATTTTCAAATCATGAGTCACAGTGAATATGAAAGAAAACTTGCTCGGAAACAAATGAACGAGCTCAAAAAGTGTTGTTGGAAGTTCATTCCTTGACCTTAAGCAGTTGTGCTTGAATGTACTGCGCTGTATTGAAAATGAAAATTCAAGGATTGGTTTTTCTTGCTTTATTTGAGTGAGCTGAGATTTTAATAATTTGAAAAGTGATCAAAAGCGGATAACAGTCCCAGGCTTGCACCATAAAAAAGAAAAAGAAATACAGTATTCCCTGAAGATTCGGTCGTTATGTGGAGTGCTTCCTAGCTTACAAATGTGGCACTAAGCTATTGTGCGAGTACTTCCCCGCGTTAACGAGCTTTTTTTGAAGTTCATATTCATAGAATTGTTACGTAATGTAATGGAGCGTAACTATGAAGTTCCTGCTACATTTGTGTCGCAAAGGTTACTTTATGAATTGCATGAGGTAACATTTGCGTTGTACAGTACTCTGTACTCCGTCGCGGAAATTACGTCAATTGGTTTTTGCCGTGCTTCCGCCGCGATAACTACCATTTTCTAAACGTCGTTTTCCAGAGATCAGTTTAGGCATATTTCCTGGTCAAATGTGAATGCACGTCCATTCAAAAATTCAGCTGCTGCTTGCTGAAAGGTCTCAATCCCCGGTTACTTTCATTCATTTTTTTTCTCTGTCCTCGCACAGTGATGTGATTCCAGTCATCCGTCTCGCGCCCGGGAATGCGTTTTGAAACAACGGGATTGGAGGCCGGAAATTTTGGGGATAGCCCCCGATGTTCTCACGCCGGATCCTGTTATTTAGTACCCGTGATTACGGGTGATTATTTAATGGCTGTATCACGGCGCGCAGTTATCCATCTGCGGGCGCGTCGCGGCGGAGAGAGGGGGGGGGGGGGGGGGCATTTTCGAGTTCGTGCTTTGCCTCGCCACGGTTCGCTACCGCGGAGATTATTTATCGGGTAACTAGCCCTGGCGGGTGGAATTACGTGTTTGCCGGCCGCTGGTCGGCGGATTGACGCCGTGTGTTGTGCAGCTGCAATTAGGGGCACGCTCGGCAAGAAATAACATGCATACAAACTATTTGCACATATACACACACACAACAGACGAACGCAACAAATGTATATACAGCACAGTACTGTACATGTGGACTCTCGCTGCAGCGAAATGCAAGGCACCAGAAAAAATATCGTTGTAGAGAGAAGTTCGTTGTAAAGAACCGACGAGGGGGTAGTCAGCACTATGGAGCCGGAAAAAGTTGTAATGCAGAGAATATCGTTGTAGAGAAAATTTCACGAGTAATTGAACCTCGATAACTCGAACCTCCCCAAATCAAATACATCCCTGAGTCGATTTTTTTAAAAAGTCTTCGTCTGGATTCTCTTCATTCTCTTCGAGGTAATGAATTGAAAACCTCTCAAACTCGAAGGCTTTTTTTTCAACTCTCAAACCTCCTCAACTCGAATATTCTGAGGTCTTTCGGTGTTTATTTTATTGACGCGGGGAAGAGAAAATCAATAAAAATGTAACATCATGTGTTTTGAAAGAAAGTGAAAGAATAATTGGGCAAATGAACCCAAAACTCTTCACCGTTGAACTACGCGTGCGCGTATATTGGCAGGATATTAAACCTCTGGTAGGAAATTAATTTCAAGCATATGTTTAGGCTGCGAACATAGGGATATATCCGTGGAAAATGCCGTCTGATCTCACGAAAAGAAAAAAACGGTTGATTCGCGTGGACTCTCTCTCTACAACGCAATTATAGGGATTAGAAAAATGCCTTCTGGAAAGAATTTCGTGGTCGAGAATCGAAATTCTTTCCAGAACGTATTTTTTCTAGTACTGTATCTAGAATTTCCTTGTCAGGAACCACTACGAAATGGGGAGAGAACCGTATGGGACGAAAAATTCATTATAACTATACTGAGACAATCGTTGTAGTCGAGATCGTTGTATAGAGGGTCCACCTGTATGTGACTAATTTTTGAATTTTTTCCGTTGCATGAGTATAAAAAAAAAAGTTTCAGAAACTGCGAGGAAAAGTGGATGAGTGTACTTGAGTTCACTCCCGAGTCCGAGGGAAAGATTTAGCAGAAATTTATGGCATCGAACGCCTTTTCGGTAAACAACCGCTGGACCAACTTCTACTTTAACGGCTAAAAAAGTCGAGGGCCGACGCTAAGCTTATACTTGAACACCATTCGGTCGGCGTTAGTTTGTATCAGAAGCTAAAATGCGTACGGAATTCTTGACTTGGCATTTCCAGCGTAATTCAAGAGAATTTTAAATTCTCAAAATCACCCCGAATGTCTGAATGGTTGTTGATCTTCTGCATTTTATTTTAAAGACCTCCCCCGAAATTGAATACTATGTGATGGGCTGGAAAAATTGACAAGTATTGGAACACTCGCGAGCGTTTTATCATTGCAAGAGTTCTGAGTTACTTTTTTATTTTCCTGCACGTTCTCAGAAATTCCTCGTGTCTTGAATTTCTTGAATTCATCAATTTTCCGCTAGCTTTATTGAAGGTAGAAAGTTATCGTGCCACGTTTTGACGGGGAAAGTGCATGAGTTGTCAGCGGTCTGCTCAATTTCTTGAATGATTGAAGTTACGAAATGTCCAAGTCGGCGGAGAAAGTGTAGAACAATTTAATAAAATAAGTAAGCAATTTTTGAAGTACAGTACTAGAGTTGCAATTTATGTGCGCCCTGAAATCGATCACTCCCGAGTACTCGGAGCTTTTCATAAAACAAGATATCCTCGTAATCTCGTCCAACATTTGTTTTAGTTAGTACCTAGAATGATCCAAACGTCTAGAAAACGCCTCAAATTGCGCATGAACTTTCGACAGAATATCGATTGCTACTTCGGAATACATTTACCTTTTCACTGGGCCATCGCCATTTCGTGGTTTTAATGGTTGTATTGGATGCTCGATTTGATTGCTGAATGATTCCACGGTCTTCCCGCTACAAATCGGCATGGGAAGGAGGTCGAGACGATGGAGCGCGGATTTCCGTTCGCATAATTTGCGATCGAACGTCTTAATTAAACAGGTCAGCGGAATAAGTGCCGAAGTTGAGCACAGTACTCATATTTACGTTACGGGTTGGATATTTCAGTTGTACGACGCGAGGAAATTTTAGAGCCGAGCCAGCGGGTTATAAACTTTTTTTTTTATTCAACTGCGAAAAACGAAAATGCATTAGATTTGAATGCGAATCCTATGAAGTCGCTTTCATGCATTGCGTAAATTTTTCCATTGCTTGATCATAGAATTTCTTGACTTTATATTCACTTTTAATTCAAAAAATTGAATGTTTCGGATCGTGAGGATGTCAAAGTCTTGATGCTGAAAAGTCGTTTCTGCGTTGAAAATTTTAAATTCTCGCGTGTTTTTCCCACGTAATGACGGTAGCGTTTTCTAGCCTCAACTTCGGTCGAAATTCGAAGTAGTTTCTTTTTCCTGAATTTGAATGGATCCAAGTTTTGCGTCCTAAAATTTAGAAATGTTGACTTTGACTAAAGAACATTTGTTGCATGGATGTTGCCCTTGCGGAAGACCTTTTGCTCCATCGGGTGTGAAAATCCTAAATATTTGACTTAATCTTTAATTTCGAGAAAATTAAATGTCCGAATGTTCATAAATTATTTTGTTGCAAAATAATGGCGAATATATTTGTCCATTTCGTGTCCGTGGACGTTTGAAAGTGTTAGCTTGACGGAAAGCAAGTTTGCCAACTGATACGAAGCCTTACAATGGAAACTGGGTCGAGGAGTTTATGCTTTGGTTCGGGTCAATTGCGTTCTGTAGCCCGAGGAAGCGACTCGTTTGATGAAGATCCATTTTCCCTCTCCTCTTTCTTTCCTGCGAAAGACGACGTTAAAAGTTTTCAGTCTCCGAAACGTGAGCATATGGGCAGCAATTTTTCCTTTTCCCCCCTCCCTCCTTTCCCGGGTTCTCTTCTCTACGCTGGGTCGAGGCTGTGGGGTTGACACTTCATTAGATTTGTGTGCCAGCAGGTGCACTGATTCATTGGTGCAAGTTTGGAGCGGGTCGATAATTTAAACGCAGAGGTGTTTCATTGTCTAATGGCGCCCTGGTGTGCCTTGGAGTGATTAGGATGAGGACCGAAAGTTTCCCGTGTGCCTTTTGCCGCCGTCGGCAGAAACGAGTTCACGCCTGGAGGGCCCTTTTTTTCGTTTACTCTTCGTTTTTTTTTCCTTTTCTTTGTGCTGGTACGTCACATTGTGTTACATTTTGTTGTCCGGTTCCATCACCGTGACCACGGCGTCGCTGTAATGATGTGCGACACGTTTTTCTGTTGCACCGAAAAGGGGTTCCGCGCAAATCGCCGCACCAAAGGAAGGGGCGAATGTGAACTGGATATAAATTCTATGGGCGTCACGCGGCGGAGGACAAGGTTGGGGGTGTCCAGCCTCGGATTTCGTCGGTATAATCCGAGATAATTGGATTCTTGAATATATTTTTATTTTGCTGATACGAATACTTTTTTTTAAATTCGTGTTATGATACTTCGGGACATTTTGGCACGGATCCGATCGGTTATTCAAGAGTTTTTTCTTGGTATGAAGCTGTATGTACGTACTGTAGTTGACAAGTCGAAAGCCTGTTGATAATTCGCAAGATATTGGCTATTGTGACAAAGGAGCCTTTTCTATTATTGTACTGTGTTCGAAGAATTCACTTTCAAAAGTTGAATTTAAAACTTATTTTCACCAGTGATGGAGTACGTAGTCACCCTTCGAACCTGAATGCTAAATAAATAAATCCTTAGAAAATGGTCAAGTATTCCTTTTTTATATTTATTTTCATATTCTTTCAATAGAGAAAACTTGAGAGAAGGCAACAGCGGACTGACAAAACCCGAGAGCTAATCTCCATGTTTTTCCCCTATTAAGTACAGTAATGTGGTTACAGGCTGAATGAAAACCTATGTTCGCAAAACTTTTCCAACGGCTTAATTTCATTGCCATCTCATTGCTGCGATTAACCAAAAGTTCTAGCTAGGAATGAAGGAAGCACGAAACTTTTCCCCGAAATTTCCGAGTGTGCGGAAGTACTGGGACCGTTTCACGTAACTGAATTCGGGATTTGTCTCATGGAAACGAACTGGAATTAAAAATCATAAAATTTAGCTTTCACAATTGTGGACAATAAAATGCTGATGAGGACAGTACTTGATTTTTTAATTTTCATTTCGAGGCTCGTAAAGTTTCTATTTTTTAGTTTATTCCTTGATCGTGATTTTTCGGAAAGTAGCTTTCATGCAGGTCGCTTTTTTTTCGGTGCGGCGGGGATGCGAAGGATATCCATTCAGTTTTCCAGCAGAGCAGCTGCTGACCCTGTTTTTTTGTTTCCTTTGAAGCAAACCTTCAATTCATTTCTCGAAGCTGAGATAATGATAGCTTCGCCGGCAGACTTTGGATTTGTTACATTTTTGTTTCTTCTCCGTTTTTGGCAGCGCGCAATGTGCCTCAATCACTGCTACCGTTATCGTGATCGATGGCTGAGGAAATGGGTGCGCAATTTGTTACCGCGAGAATGTGCTAAAAACTTTCCGCGTTAAATGTGATCATACCTGAGTGACTTCGAATACGATGCCGTGCCTTCTCATTTCTGACCGCGAGCAGAACTCAATCATATTGATCCGTGATTTCGAACAATTTTCGAAATCGATTCCATTCGATGTTTTTTATTTTCATCCATGCGAATGAATGTGGAATTGGAAGTCGTTCATGCGAAATTAATCGAGCTGCGTTTGCCTGACGAACACATGCGATTGACCCATGATTTTCAGCTGTAGTAATTAACAGAGTTGATGACCTGGTGAGCAATTATGATGGTTAAAGTATCAGTCGCTTACGCACACGTTTTATAAAAAAATATCAATTTATTAGTTGAAGTTTCAAAGAAGAGGATTTTGTCATGGAAATTCTGGTGGGCTGCTGGAAAATGTCGCTTTACTGGTTCCTTATTTTACCAGAAAGGCATACCGTATTTTGCTTCTGCTCCTTTTCAGTAATCGTCGCAGAGTAGCTCTTTGTTGACGCGTTTTTGAATATTGTATCCGTGACCTGCTGATCATCATCGTGATTTCTATGTATTGTATGCCCAGTTTAACGGAAACGTGATGAAAAATAAACCAGGCCACTGGTGTATCAAAGTTGCTGCTTCTAAAGGTGCTGCATTTTCCTTTGGGAGTGGGAATGAATCGAGCCGGAGAATCTGCTATCACAGCACTGAAAGCCGTGATCAGCAGCTGGTGACAGATGGCAAGGCAATTTGATACGCCTGGGGACAAATACCGGGATTTTTGCAACAAACCCCCCCCCCCTTCCTCTCAGGAAAGTTGACACAGGGAACATGACAAGAACCCTGTGGGCGAGGGAGAAGTTCCCTAATCCATCGAGAACTAGTGTTACAGTACTTTCAATTTTAACTCAATGCAGATATCAGGCATTCGTTGTTTGCAGATAAAACGAAAGCATGTTGTGGACTGGTGTTGAACTCTCTATACAGCGATTTTCGTTGTACGATAAATTTATTTGGTTGCCAAAATGGTCTCTACCCATATTACAGAGGTTCTCAAAAAAAAAAAGAAAAAATTTTTGGTATCTTGAATTTCGTTTTCGTGACAGTCCACCTGTACATCGCAGGACCCGTCGAAAAGTGGGTCGCTTTTGGAATGCTTTCTTCTCTCACGTTCCCATCAACGCAAATTTCGTTTTATTATTCGGCCACGAGCGCAGGAAGCATCTTGGGTACTCTTCGAGAATCGCACCGACTACGAAAGAGATGGTGTTGAAAGAAAAAGGGGGGCTTTACGTCAGAGTGGAATGAGGTAAAGAATCTGAAGATGCCGAACTCGGTTTTTGTTTTTTCTTATTTCCTCCCTCCCTCAGTGTCAGTTGCCGGTAAGATGCTGGAGGGAAATGGAGAAGATTTATGCGTGTCGGCATCGGGTCAGAAGCGATAACGCGTCGTCGGCGTGATTTATCGAACCCGGGTTCACGGGGTACCGATCTCCTATCGATCCCCCCCATGGTATTTCCAGGGACAAGTTCCAGTTTCGCGCGGGAGTGATATCTGTGGAACCGTCGAGTTTGAATTGATTTTCCAACTCTTTCACGGGTGTTAACAGGATAACAAGCATATAAACCGTCTCAGAAAATTCGGAGGTTGAAATTTTCTGTTCCTGAGGGGGTGTTGGGATTATGCTCGTTTATTCTCTTGTCAACCGAATAATTTTTTATCCTTCAAAGATTGCGAATGAAAATTGCTCGTGGTCACAATTTATTTGACTTCGCTTGCATGTCGTGCCGAATATTTCATGGCTGTTGAGCGTGTAACATCCACAGAAGAACCGTTTCAAAGCCGCAGGATATCGATAAATTTGTGAAATACGATGAACTTTTCGAAAGTCGTTTGTGGCAACCGGCAGCCTTGTATTGTTCACGGATGCATTTTGATCAGTTTTTAAATCTTACGAACGACATTCAATTAATTAAAAAGCAAGAGAATGAGTTGAATTCAACATGATTTAAGGAATCCCGAATGTCAATTTATGGGGACCGATTACTGTAAAGGAAAAAGTTTCCGACAAAAGATGGGGATCGGAAATGCTTCGAAAATATCAAGTAAAACAAAGAATGTTTCAAAGGGTTTACAGCTGCTTTCTTCAGCAGCTGCATTTATTTAAATTACAAGACTTTAATTTTTTTTACCATCAACGGAGAAATAAATGACAATAATTTCCATTTAAATATTTTCGAAGAATTTTTCGAAAATCACTTGGAACCAGTCATTATGTTTGATATTTTGTCTCTGAGAAGTTGAAAGAAATTTGGTGGTGTTTTCTTACTGCCATTATTCAGGAAAGGCGAAAAAAAATCAGCGACCTTCACTTCTCGTGTTTAATTGGACGGTATTTGCCAGCTATTAGAAAAAAGCAGGTGAAATTTGTTCATTATGTTTCATTTGAATGCAAAAACGTTTTGTAGGCGAATCGCAAGACTTCTCAGGAATCCCTCATAACGGAGACGAGAAAACGTTTGGGAAAGCGCTTCAAGCACTTCCGTGGTAATTCGAGCGAAAATTGCGTTTCGATTCTCTTTTCATCGGACGACAATATGCACCTCGAACATTTTTTCCCCAATTTATAAATTTTTCGGCGGTGAAAGCCCCCACCAGTTGAGCGCTTCCGGTGGAAAAATCCGAAGTGGTTTTCGTGCTGCCTATTTGTGGTCATGAAAACGCTCGACAAAACCATTTCACCTCGGCAGCTTTTTTTTTTGTTTTTTACCAAGGAAATACTGTACTGTGCAAAATCATGGGATATATTTGTTTTTTGGTTCAGTGCGGCAAATTGGAATTTCCTCATTCTGCTGCGCTAACTCGGTTCTCTTAATTCCGAAAAATATAACATTCCTGATCACGTACTTTATGCAGGTATTAATTTTCCCACTGTTTCGTGTCTCTGGAAGTACTCATTAATATTTCCAGTGGTCGAAACGTCGCTGTTTTTTAAGGTAAAAAATCAAGTTTTCAAGGTATTTTTATGAAAGCCTCATGATGACAGCGAATGAGGAGCTTTTCGTGGTTGTTTCTGATTGACTAGGGAAAACACTGTCCAGACAATCCGGTCGTTTTAAAAAACTGTTGTGTAATTATTTATATGCTCGCCTCAAAAATTGCCTGAAGGAATTTACAGCTCACTTTCGTGCGTTTCATTATCACGAAGCCTAGGGAAGATTACCGCGTGAAAAAAAAGAACGCTTTGAAACACGTTTTTCGTCGACGGGCTTTTTCGCGGTGATGGATCACGTGCATGGAGGACGTTGAGTTGCGGGAAGCATTTTTATTGGACATGTGTACTCTCTGGTTTTGAGAATGAAAAATTTTTTCCACGGCTCACATTTTTCCGGTTTTTGTTTAAAGGTTGGAACATTAAGGAAAAAAATATAGGCTTCATTTGGCACTCGAGGGGCGAGTTATGTTGGGACTTTCGTGGTGAAATTTTTTGACAAGGATTCGGCTTTCTCGGTTTTGGGGGCGAAAGTGTTCGCCTCGCGTTTTTCTCACCCACAATTGTCACGTGAGATGGTCATTTTATGAGGCAATTTTTTTTTTCAAGGGTTTTCTAAGGTTCCTCTTTTTTCTAGCTGGAAGGCTTCCGTGTCTTGCCGTTTGGGTATCGTATGTGGAAATAATTTATCCTATGGTCTTTGTTTTTCCAGTAACACTGCTGGACACGACAAAGGAGGACACGCTGAATTGGACGAAGTATCCGTTTGGACCTCAAAGCACCACGCCGGGGGTGAGTCGAGCAATTTTCTCTCTATGTGTTTCGATTTCGGTAGAAATTAGAAATTGAGGGCGTAGGAATGGTTCGCAATCTTTCTCTAGTGAAACGAATTGATACAAAGTTCTTTCGGTACTCAAGTTTCTGACTTGGAAATTCTCCAAACCAATGCGGGATCAATAAGGATATACAAAAAGCAACGCTTCGTTCTTTCCCTGAACACTTCGATTGCGATTGTTGAACAGCCTTCACATTTAGCGTCATTGAGGCAAACATTACCGAAATTGGAATAATGTTATCTAGAATGCACGGCTTTCCGGCCTCAGGCATTGTTACTGACAAACTTCTTTAGTTATTTAGAATACTTTTATATGTTTTTGTTGCTCGTGGACCGCGAAGTCATTAGGCGTGATATGCCTCGAACGCACTACTTTTCAAAGAATTTTCCTATATTTATGATCAAGATCAACAGACCCCGCAGGTAGTCGTGTAAACGAGAAGAGAAAAAAAAACGGATTCAAGGCTTCTTTTGTTCCTCCCGTTTGTCCGGAGGGTTCTTATTTTACAATCAACAATACGTTGCTGAAAAGAGCCGAGTGTATTCCGAATGCAATGCATATTTTTCGGTTTTCCTCGAGACTTTCGCAAAAGCCGTGACATCCTCCATAGTAAGTACCTCAGACGCTGATGTTTGTGGAGCAAACGCTCTGTGTGAAGAAGGGGACTTTCGGTGCAGGGCAGCAGCAGCTTTGTCCGGCTATGGGCAAGTATTTGCCCATGGACGACGTTTTGAGATTGTCGCTTGCGCTTATTCCGGCCTTTGTTTAATTAATTTATTTTTTTGTGTATGTGTGGTCAGGGAGACAGAGAAGTAGGGAAATAGGAAGTGGAGTTTGTCCCTCCCACGGTTTCGGACATGCGCGGCGAGGAAACATGCGGAGTCATCTGCGAGATATGAACCCGTACAAAGTACATGGGTTCCCCGTTTATTCTGTCCTTTCGAGGCGTCGTTAGTTGAGAGGGGAGCTCACCCATGTCTAGGGGAAGAAAACGCCCGACTGTCTTATTGTCCGTCTACTTACTAACGCTGGTGTACAACCTTCCTCACAGAGAATTGAATGATACCCGCTTATTCGGAAAATGCGATTGTCTTGACTCTTTCGTATCGGAAGCAAAGCTGATTGTTTTTTTTTACCTAGTACTCTACTACTCGAGATGAGTTGCTTCATTTCTCCAAAATTAGACACGTTTTCTAAAATTACGCTGTTCCAATATTTGAAGGAATCCGAGAATCGTCAATTCGAGCCAATCGTGAGCATTTTTTAATATCTTATCGAATAAAATTTCCCGACACCGTTTGAACATCCGTGGTACGGAATTGTATTTTTAATTTTTATGTCGAGTTTTTTGGGAAGAAAATATGCATTTCTGAAATTATGGGAAGCGTTCAATCGTTAGAGTTGTTAGACAAAAAATCCCAATGAAAAACTCTGATTGCGGCCGATAATCGCGATATTTAAAGCTAGGTCACAGTGAGCTCGATACTTATTCCAGATAATGGAACATCCCGAAAATTATGAGGAAAGTAATCTGAACGTGGGGAAAGCATACGTTGATCATTTCAAGGTTTATGCAATTTTTGACCAAGTCTATATTACAGTACGTTTTTAATTTCTATGTATTTTCAATGTATTAGCGTGCATTTTCCTTTTGAAATTTCTTCTGTCTCCAAAACAATTTTTCCGTGGCTGTTTCTGGTTCATTATTCTGTCTCAAAATCGAAGGTTGGCCACCCCTGGTCGAACTAGCACACCCCCTGACCTGCACCAAGTCACATGTCGCCTGTACAGTTTAAACGAATAATGCCTTAGAATTTCCCGTATATTTTCCTCCCACTTCTAAAAATCTGGAAACTAAAAGAGAGAATTTTGCAATGCATTCTACTTATTTTTTTTATGAATAGAGGACTTCATGTGCACGAACTTCTCAGAATAATTCGGACGGCTCCTAAACTTATTTGCAGCAAATGAAAAAAGTCAGGATTTATGTCCGATCAATGTGACTGAAGTGCGACAAATGAGTCTATTTTTCTTAAAGATTAATGTAAGGGAATATTTGCTATAAATAACTCTTTTCCTTTGAGTCACGTAAGAATTAAACTGTAACTTGAGTGTCTTTAATGCTAGCATTTCTTTTGATCAATAATTGATTATTCTCGTCGCGTATCTCCAGTCTGGGAAATCTTTTTTTTCCGCTCTTTCCCTAAAATCATTACTTGAGAGCACGGCGTCTGTGTAACGCAGATCTGGCGGGTGCCATGAATGAATGAGCGAATGCATGCCAGGAATTTCCCTTAGAATCATTCTGGCGTGAAAGGGGAGAGGGTGGTGGTGATTTCTTCCGATCGACCCCTTCAGCCTTTCATCACCTTTCCATGGATCGAAACGAAACCCATCGCGACTCTTTCAGACTGACTGCGTGGAAACGTGATCCCTGCAAAGCACGACACACACACACACACACCCGGGGTCCTCGGCTGGATGCGCCCGTGTCGAGATGCGCGCGATAACTATCCAGAGTGCTGGTGGTTGGGGAGGAAAAATAAAAAGGGAGATGGCATGCCCGAGTCGATTATTTAACGTAACTCTTGCGCGGAATAAATCAAACGGACTTCGTGTGTGTGCTTGGGCTTGTGTCTGTGTGTGTGTATGTGTGTATGGGGGACGGGAAGGTAAGGGGGCAAAGCCTTTTAAATCCATCTCTGCTGGGACCCAGCGCGAACTAGATGGTGCACGTGAGATCGGGTGTGATGGGGTAAACGACCACGCGTGTGTCTGCCACTCGGGGCAAGGCGACATCGGGGAAATCGAGTTTTTTTTTTTTATTTGACTCCTGACTAGCCATTGGTATTCATTTCAAAACACATATGGAAAAAAAACAGCAAATCTTGATCACGTTCGGCAGAGGTGTTCTGAACCGGTGCTCCGCGGAGCCCCTAGGGCCTAGAGCTTTCACGAGAATCATCGAGAGGCTTCGTGATCCTTTTTTAGAAAAGAATCGCGGAATGGACTGAAAAAGAACTAAACGTAGAGAAAATATTGACGTTAGTGTATGAAGATAGATGCAATGATATGGAGATTCTTCAAAGAAAAAAAATCGAAGATTTCGTCGTAGAAATTGTTTCTAAAATAGGCTCCGGAAGTCAAAAATCTTCAGATGGTCTGAAAACCTCTACAGTACAAAATTTCTACGAGTTCGTGATGGTCCGCAAAGCTCAGGAATGGAATTCTGTGCAGAGGCCTTCATGGAATTTATGTTGTTCATTGTCGGCAAAAATCGAAGGCAGCACCTCTATAAGTGACATTCTTCAAGCCAGTGCGACACTTGGGATACGAATTTTTTGAATATATACCACTCGAGCAGCGCTATTGGTGTGCAAAAAAAAATGACAGCCAGCACCTACAGTCGCGAATGCGTGAACTTCCAGTCTGAAACCAGTTCAACCAACACCTCGGATGGGACCAGGTGGTAACTCAGGTGGCGGATTCGAGTCGTAACCCCAACCTGACAGTTTCTCAGCAACCAATTGGCCGTTCACCGTCACGTCTCGGTTTTTTGTTTTGTTTTTTCAAAGTATAAAATAAAAATGAAGTAAAATGAGAAGACCAAAAAATAACCTCGCCTGGGAAGCGTTTTTTCCGAAGAGTCACGCACCTCGCGGGATTGTCCCGTCGGTCGAGGCACCCAGGGGCATCAATCCAGATAGAAATCTCGGTCCGCTGTCCCATCCACGTTTTTCGGCGGAAATCTCGGATGTACGTAGGGGGAGACCCGATGTGTATGTGTCTGACCGTGGGGGCCGACGACGAGATGCATGTGGAACGAAGACCGGGAAGAAAAATATTTTGCAGCACTTATCCGGGAGCAAACAACCCAGTGTGCCACCCACTGCGACTGAATGCCCTCGGTTAAACAGGTAGAAGGGAAGAGAGAGAGAAAAAGGGGAAAGAGAGACAGAGGGAGATTTTTGCGCATGCATTCTTCGCAATAGGAAAAAAAAAAAAAAGAACAGTAGAGGGATTCGGCCAGAATCTAATCGTCTGAGCAAACACGTTTCGCGATGCGGAAAATTCCTTCTTGTTCTTGCCTAACATGCGTGCATGCGATTTTTTACCTGTCCTCAGCCTCCTCGACAAGAATCAAGTCCGCGAAAAAAATATGAAGAGAAAATCAGCGATTGATTGAAC
>CAJPEX010001942.1:0-46404 GCA_905338405.1 Notodromas monacha
AATTTCCGTCAAGAAATACTGTACAATGCAGGTAATTTTAATATCGAAGTCTTCGATAAGAGAATCCGTATTATATTTTAGGTTTTTATACTTGGGAAATTCAGTACCTCGTCGAAAATTTACTGAGAGATTAACTAATTTCCGAGTCCTAACTCCTAAGCATGAAATTAGTTCATTAGCTGAGTTGAGTAATTCGATTTACCCCCACTTTATCTTGAAGACGCTTCTTTTATTTATGAAATTCTACACAATTTTACAATGCAAGTACTGTATTTCGATAGAAAGCAAGCGCAAATATTAATTACGAAAAAAATTCAGCGGGTGCATTTTTATGCAAAAATCGCTCGTGCATACGTTGGCCAAGAACCGATTTTAATCCTGCATGTAAATTTATTTTTCAAAAATTGGAAATGCATTCGTTCTACTGGATTCTTCAGCAGAAAAATACACCTACTGATCGAAGCCAATTTAAGAGGGCAAATTTCTGCCAGGAAGCATTTCCTCGCGATGAAAGAATAAACGCGCTGTTGACAGTATATTTCGCTTATTATTCGCACTTGCGCAGTTCTCCCGTATTAATTTTCAGAGAATCACAATATCTTGAACACGTATCAAATTATTGATGATATTCTTCGGGATTAATTCATCGTCCTGTGGACGTCATAAATGTCAAGTAGTAGCCAGCACTTTTCCATCCTACTTCTGGATCTTTATCACAAATTTTTCTATATCACTTTTCAATTTCAAAAGTACTTTTATCGAGAGCAACATATTTTCAGCCTGTAGAATGTGTTTCGTTCACTAAGACGATTGTTTTCCACGATACTTGTCCGCGGCTTCTCCAAATACTCCAGAGAAAGAAATTTAACCTATGTTTTCGCCACCAAATCAACAAAATGTTTTTCGAGTACACTGATTTTCTTGAATCAATGAACACGTCGATATCTTCCTTTTCATGGCACATTTCGAAGTTCGCAAGATTTGGAAGTGAAAGAAACAAAATTTTTAGAAACCATCAAATCAATGGTTTATTCAACATCCGAACAAATGCAGTCTCATCAGCGTCCTCGCGCGAGGAAAAAAACATCAGACGACAAATCTTTCGCCAATCTTCGGCAGATATGATGCAAAAACGAGCAAAAAATCACACTTCTCCGAAGAAAAAAAAAAATCAGCAATGAAACGACACAAAAAAAAATGAAGCAAATTTCCTCTGACTAGCATCTTAAACATCAACGCATCCGCTCGCGGCATCGCCTCAAATTCGGATTAGCAATTACACCACGCTTCTCCAAAATGACACTTCGTTCAATTAAATTTGGCAAGGATCAAGTACAGCATTGGAAACAAAAAATGCCAAACGCCATGGCAAAAAAATATAGTAGTAGACGTAAACTAGGACCTTTTCTTCGAGATCTGCGGCTCGTATTAAAATAAGATCGGGTTGAAACGAAATTCACGAGGCTTGGTTCATAAGTTTTGTCAGTCGTCTGCATTATTTTGTTGAGGTCTTCTTTTTACGGATTTGATTTTATAAAGTAAAATTTCATTACTTTTTTTTAGACATTGTTTCGGTTTCGGCATTGAATCATGAATTTTATTTTCTCACACAGGAAATAATAGCTTCTGTAATGAGATTCATCTTCCATTTTCATGATAATCAGCAATTTTCCGATCGTACAGCTTTTACCAAAAAAAAAGAAGCGAATTTTCTTGAGGCAAGAGCGACATAAGGTCAAAATAAAAATGTGAAGTCTGCCACCAAAAAAAATGGTCGAAAAATATTCTACCTACGCTTATTCAGCAACTGAAGTAAATCCTTGGCGAATTAAAATAATCTTACTCCATGTCATGTTTATAGTCCATCAAATAATGGCTTGAAAGATTCTGCCCGAGAAATTTTGAGTGGCGCAATTAAACGCTATTTCACAGATATAGTGACAAAACTTTTGAACCATATCCCGTAATTTCCCACCCAAAAAAAGGAAACCTCCCCATCAGCGAGATCTTGATAGATCGTTTCTTTTCAAGGGAAATGAAAGAAGCATAAAAAAAAATCATGGCAATAACTTTCGCTCTTACTTTTTACGGCACAGCCCATGGGGGAAAAAAAGAGGGTCACAAACTAACCCTCGTCTTGAAGAAAAGTTTCCCAAAAACAAAAAAACAAAAAAAAAGTCATCAACGCTGCGCAAGATGAACAGGCAACAACCTGCGGTCTTGATTCAGCGACTTGAGCTCGTCACTCACGTGATGACACGACACACCGGTCGACGACGTACCGGCGTCGGGCGAGTACTGCGACTCGTAAATACTCCTTTCCGCGTCGATATTCATCAACGGCTTCCCTTCGCAGCAAAACTGCTGCTGCTGTTGCTGTTGTTGTTGTTGCTGCTGCTGCTGTAGGAGATGCGGTGGGTAGTAGCACTCGTCGACGCANGGAAATGAAAGAAGCATAAAAAAAAATCATGGCAATAACTTTCGCTCTTACTTTTTACGGCACAGCCCATGGGGGAAAAAAAGAGGGTCACAAACTAACCCTCGTCTTGAAGAAAAGTTTCCCAAAAACAAAAAAACAAAAAAAAAGTCATCAACGCTGCGCAAGATGAACAGGCAACAACCTGCGGTCTTGATTCAGCGACTTGAGCTCGTCACTCACGTGATGACACGACACACCGGTCGACGACGTACCGGCGTCGGGCGAGTACTGCGACTCGTAAATACTCCTTTCCGCGTCGATATTCATCAACGGCTTCCCTTCGCAGCAAAACTGCTGCTGCTGTTGCTGTTGTTGTTGTTGCTGCTGCTGCTGTAGGAGATGCGGTGGGTAGTAGCACTCGTCGACGCAGACAGGCAATCGGCCGAGACACAACCGCGAGTCCAGGTACTCGTGCTGTTGCTGCTGCTGTTGTTGTTGTTGTTGTTGTTGTTCGGAGACTCGCGAAGCTTCGATTTCCGAGTACACGGGATCGATTTCAGTGTAGGTGTGGTTGTAGCCCTGGGGCAGACGGCAGTTGGCACGAGTGCACAACGTGTTGGTGTCGAGGTAGCGTTGTGCGGGGCCGCGACGAGCATTCGGGTGGATGGCCGGTCCGCGGAGGAACGCCGGGGTTGGGGAACTCACGCTGCGCCCGTGCGCCACTTGGTGGTGGTGCTGGAAAGTGCGAGGGCCGGGCGCCAACCTGCGCCCTGTGCCTGCACCCACTGTGTGATGGTGCAACAGGGTCTGAGCAGCATTCTGTACAGAAAAGAGAAAGAGAGGAAACGATTCTAGGGTTAGAAAACCATCTTCTTCGAGGAGTCACAACATTCAGACTGATTTAAAGGAATGAAGTCTCATATGAAAAGAATTTTAATAGGCGTTTTTGCACTTGTTCATGCCTAAAAATGCATTCTTATTATATGTTCCTTTCATTATTCGCGTAATACTGCGAAGAATTTAATTTTTGCGGGGACAGAGGAAAAAAGTTCGTTATTCGTCTTGAAGAAGTTTAGTGTTATTGGTCTACTTTTTTTTTGTGTGAGCTTATACTTTAATTAAGGAGCTCCTTGGGGTTATCCAAAAGGACGTGAACGAGTTCAAATATTTATTAATAAATAATGGTCTGGTTTTCCCCTCTTCTCGCATAATTAAGAATAATCCAATTTTGCGGGGACAACGGCAACAAAGCCCGAGTTAGAACTTCTTCAAGTCCGAATATAGTTAGGCCTCTTTACGTGAAGATGTACTTCTTCTTAAAGTACTCCTTGGGCCTATCTAAAACGGAGTAAACGAATTCCAAGGCTTAATAATAAATCATGTACATAAAGAAGGGCACAGAATATTATTAGACACTAATTTAATTTGGCAGGGAGAGAACAAATAAGCCCACGATTAGAGAACTTCTTACGGTAACAACATCCCGAGAAATACACTCCAATAAGAGACGAATTTCACGATGAACTTGAGTAGATTTTGCTCTAATTGATTAGACTTGCAAATTCATATTTAGTATTTCTTCCTTTGTATCGTAAAATACAGAATAATTTAAGTCAGACAAGGGAGCTATGGAAATTGAGGTCGATTTTGTGAATACTCCTCCGAATACTGCAAGGTTTTTCAAAATCTAAAAATCAGTTCAGATTCTTAAAATATTTCTTGTCACTGCCACAATCTTGCTCAAAGCAAAAATTAAAACAACCGACCACCTTGAGGCTAATATTCGGCTCATGATCTTCAATTAAATTGCTGTAAGTGAACTTTATGAATATCTAGCCAACCGAAATAACCATTATTTTATATGAGAACCTTGAGGCAGTGCAGGGTAATTTTTACAAATCATTTTCAGCCACGACAGAGAACAAAAAACCGGGGTGGTAACAAACTTATATCGAACTGAAGGAGAATTCCACATATTGCATCAGTGTTTGCTCCGATGGGAATGATTCCTAGCACAAGGCTGTTGCCGCTTGCTTTTGAAAAANACAGAGAACAAAAAACCGGGGTGGTAACAAACTTATATCGAACTGAAGGAGAATTCCACATATTGCATCAGTGTTTGCTCCGATGGGAATGATTCCTAGCACAAGGCTGTTGCCGCTTGCTTTTGAAAAATGAAATAAAATGAATGAATAAATAAAATCTGTGCGCAATGGGGGAAGTGCAAACAGTTGGAACTTTACACAGTGAGCAGCAGTGCTGGGGGTGACCGTTGCGCAATGAAGGATGAATAAGGCCCATTTCTCAACATCGGCCCGACGATTAGTTTTATCTTTTATGCTAATGCATGTGTAATCACAGCCGTGAAAAGAGCCAATACGTCGGCTCGGTTCACCCGGAAAATGTCCACCCCGGGATCCCGCCGAAGAAGGTCAATGAGGCATTGAAGTCGAGTGACCCCGGCTAGGGCAGGGAAAAAAAAAGCGCGAATTCCTTACCTTTTTTTTTAATATAAATATTCTGCCTACTTTTCAAATTGCATTCGAGAAGAGTGTATTTCTTTCTCTCTCTTTTTTTTTTAATCGAGTGCTGCTTCGCATCCAAAAAATTGCGGGGTCACGTTTGAATACATTCGGAGAAATAACCACGCAATCCGAGGCATTTTGTAACGTTTTCTTCACAATCGGAGGCCACGAGTCTCTCAAAAACTTTGTCGAAGAAACTTGACAGCGATAAAACAATACCGATTGTTTGCTTCGGGAATACACACACACACACTCCGAATTAAACTTGAGAAACTTCTGCTACTTTTTACGCACAAAACTTGCGTCAGGTGGATTTAAAAGCGCGAGAATGCGACAAATCGGATGTCGTCGATTTTCCAAAAATTGCATAGAAGTTACGAATTCAAGTACAGTATAAAAATGAATCCCAGCACTATTTTGAACCAATATTATGAATGAAATCCCTTCAGCGAAAAAAGCTTAATATCGCCCATCGTCTCATTTTTCCCACTCATTTTCAAACTGGTTTCAAATCTCGAGCTCTTACTTGAAATTATTTTGGTGCTGGTCTTTTCTTGCCACATCATTCAAGTATCTGAAGAATATTACCGTAATCCAAACTCAAAATTGCCTCACTAGCAATTCATAAAGTTTAGCTTTCCTTCATTTTGAAATGAAACCTGGAAAATAATTCAGACACGCAACAGAAATGTGTGTGTGTTTGTGTGTATTTTAAAGAGAGAAATTCAAAAAGTCGCTACGGGTTTTTCTCAATGACTGTTCTAGGAATCTGAATCTGAATACATTTAGCTTTCTACCATTGAAATAGTGCATTCCCTTTCAAAAACTTCGACTCATCTTGTTCATGCACTCGATGAGAGCTCAGGATTCGACGTGAGTCGCGACTTGCTGATGATGCTCAGACACAAACTATCAATCAAATACACGTGGACTCCCTCTCAAGAACGAAATTCAAAGGACCAGGAAAAAAATTCGTTGAAGAGAACCTCTCTAATATGGAGAGAGAGAATCCTATGAGACCACAAAAAAAAATGTATACAGCACAGAGAAAATCGTTATAGAGAGAGAGAGTTCACGTGTACAAGTCTCCGTATACAGTAGTCCCAATAGTGCAATAGAAGTAAATTCACAATTGATGCGCATAAAAATTACCTCTCATAGCATCAACTGGTCAAAATTCGCGACGATACAGTTTTTTTAAGAGGCCATATATTGTACCGGGGATTTCCTGAATTCGTTCTAGCGTGGAGGAAGGTTCAAATCAAGAGTCCCACGAGCAGAATGCGTGAGAGAGAGAAAAACAAAAAACAAAAACGCACAAAAAAAAAAAACAGGTGACCTACCCAGAGGTCGGCGTGATGAGCACAAGTGCCGTTGGGCGCACTATACGGCGTGGACGAGACAGCGCAGTTGTGATGCAACGTCTGCTGTTGTTGCTGGTGCTGGAGTGGCGTTTGGAGGAGCCCCGGGCCCACGGGCAGCGTATTTATGTTGATCAAGCATTCCTCGTGGTTCTATCAGATCAAGAACGAGACAAAAAAAAATAAAAATAAGAGACGGAGAAAACCCGAAGGTGGGGAAAATTAGCCGAGTTCGCCTGCGGCGTGTGGGAGGCTTTCGCACCCTTCAATTTAAAAAGATCTCTCGCGGGGGTTATCGAGAAAACTTTTTGGGCCAAGAGTCCCTGCCACCAGCAATTACGCTGCTTATCAAATGGTTCCATCCGATTCCTCTCTTGAAACCGAAGGAAATTACCCATCGGGAAATATGAGACAACAATCTTTCTTTGAGAAAAAAAAAAAACTCAGCCGCCAGTTCAAATCGGCACGAGGAAGATATTTCGCGTGAAAGTTGGTCAGGTTCTTCGGGCAACCATCATCACAGCAAGACACCCGAAGAGAAAATAAAAATAAAAGAAAAACTGAGATGATTCCCATCTCAGAAAACCAACGCATAATCTACAACAAGGATCTTCTTTTTTTTCCAGCACCCAGTTTCCAGCACCAGCAACAACTGCAGCCTCAACCCAATTTTCTACACCAATTTTTCCAAACGAAGAAATACTAAGATAAGCGAAGAGAGAAACGGAATATTCGACTTACCCCGGGTCCAATGACTGTGCTAGCGTTGGTGGATTGTGTGGAGTTCTGCACTCCGCAGCTGTCAGAACTGACGTAGAAACTGGATTTTTTATCGGATTTCCTGTCAAGCAGTCTGGACAGCCAGCCGTGTTCCAATGACCGGCGATAATAGCTCAACACCTGCAGCAAAAAAGAAAAAAAAAACGTATTAGCACGCGATCAATCAATGCACGACCCGAAAACATCACCAACAGATTTAGCATTCGTGATAAGAGGGCTTTCCTAAAAGTCCCGGGAGTTGCTCAAAATATAGGGTACGAATCAGGTGAATGAATTTATTCCATCATCCCAAGTAAAATTAACGTTTTTATCGAAATTTTCTTAAAAGCGAAAAAAATCCTTGAAAATAAGGCGACGGGGATTTTTTTTCATTAATTAAGCGAAGCTGAGGACTTCGTTTTTGTTCACAGACTACCAGGTTTCTCAGCCATGAAAGTGCAGAAAATGTAAAAATATTCTCGAAAAATGTAGCTGCACATTTCACTAATGAATCCACGTAAAAAAAAAAAAAACGATTTTCTTGGCAGAAATTTTTCCTTTTTGATGAAGTTGGGATGCTGCACCTTTCATTTTTTTGTATTTCCAGTCATCCATATCAAAGAAAACTAATTGTCTTTGCTCAGAATTGTTGACAAAAATTCGTTATAATGAGATTAAAGCATAAAATTAGTTTCAGCTAATGAGATTTTTATAACATTACGCCTACGGGAAACCGCCAGGACCAATAAAAATCCGCTATAACGAGATTCGTTGTGACTGAAATCAAAATATAGGGTACGAATCAGGTGAATGAATTTATTCCATCATCCCAAGTAAAATTAACGTTTTTATCGAAATTTTCTTAAAAGCGAAAAAAATCCTTGAAAATAAGGCGACGGGGATTTTTTTTTCATTAATTAAGCGAAGCTGAGGACTTCTTTTTTGTTTACACACTACCAGGTTTCTCAGCCATGAAAGTAAAGAAAGATTGAAAAAATATTCTCGAAAAATGTAGCTGCACACCTCACTAATGAATCCACGTAAAAAAAAAACGATTTTCTTAGCAGAAATTTTTCCTTTTTGATGAAGTTGGGATGCTGCACCTTTCATTTTTTTTTGTATTTCCAGTCATCCATATCAAAGAAAACTAATTGTCTTTGCTCAGAATTGTTGACAAAATTCGTTATAATGAGATTAAAGCATAAAATTAGTTTCAGCTAATGAGATTTTTATAACATTACGCCTACGGGAAACCGCCAGGACCAATAAAAATCCGCTATAACGAGATTCGTTGTGACTGAATTCTACACTTATATGTTTNAAAATTCGTTATAATGAGATTAAAGCATAAAATTAGTTTCAGCTAATGAGATTTTTATAACATTACGCCTACGGGAAACCGCCAGGACCAATAAAAATCCGCTATAACGAGATTCGTTGTGACTGAATTCTACACTTATATGTTTGGTTGTGTCTCATTTTATCGCTGAGAAGCCATAAACATGTTTTTAATGGAATACGAATAAGATGATCGAAATCATACCTCCATTTCTTTTTTTTTTAGCCTCCAATGACAAATTGTGTGCTACTTGCAACACACTGAAGGTACATTTAATAGCGTCTCAAGATAAAAAAAAACAAGAACTATAACGAGCGACAGCGTTTGCTTGATTATTTCCTCATGCAAAAAAGTTAACGAACGGGGTTGGCGGGATGAAAAGCCTCTCTCTTTTCAATTGTCTTGCAAATCCGCGTTTTTGTTGGTCACTTGATGGAAGTTTCGAGAGAAGACAGCTATAGATTGCCGGAGAAATTATAAAGAAAAATATTTGAAAAAATAAAAACATTGCCGTACCAAGCCCGCAGGGGGAAAAATAGAAACGCGAGGAAATGGGTTGCTTGCTTCAGAGAAACACACGCTCTTCCCAGCAGCTATAAATTACAGCCATCAGACGTCTCCCCCCCTGTGCCCAGTTCGGTTGGGTTGAGTTGAGACCAAAGCAAGACTTCCTTCCTCACCTTTTCGTTGTGCAAGCACGTGAAGATCAGCAAGGCGAGCGCTTGCAGCATGTTTAGCAGGCAGAACGCGCTCGCAGCGGCCCAGAACCCGGAGTAGTCGGCGTGTACCCGCAGGACCAAACCCAGGCCCCAAGTGGCAGCCATGAGCACGGCGACGATGCCGGAGCCGAGCAAGCGGGCCGCCATGACGCCCAAACGGGCCTCTTCTTTGAGTGTCATGGCGCCGTTCCAGCGTCTGACGAGGACGGGCTCACTGTCACAGTCCTTGTGGTACAAGTGGACTCCTACCTTCTCTTTTTTTTGCCCTGAAAAGAAATCTGCCATCAAGGAAAAAAAGGTACAAATCTAAAATCTGAGCGCCTTTTTAGTGTTAGTATTCACGCATTCTATTTCATTTGAGAAATGTACTTTGAAAATAAGCTCCGATTTTTTAAAAATTACATTTAGGTACGAATAAAATATGCCCTTTTGCCTGCTTGAAGCACGAATTCGAGGAGCTGTTGAATCGATAACGTACTTCTCCATATCCTCTCACTCGAATTATTTTTACCACTGATGAACACTGATAACCTCGCTTCCCATTTCCGTAAGATTTCACGCACATTCTTACGCAGTAAACCTTCAGCTTAATTTTTCGAACAGCTGCTCCTTTAAAGCTCAGGAATTTGAAGTTGATAAGAGCTTGCTTTGAAGAAACAAAAAGCGGAATTTATCACACGGAAAAGCACACCAAGTAATTATAATTTTAGTTTTGGTTCGAAACTTGAACAGACGACGGAAATTCGTAAGAAAATGTCTCAGGGAATTATTAATTATTGGAAGACTCTCAGAATGAAAGTTGCACTTGAGATAGTTTCGGATATTAAATAGCCCTTCAAATTAAATAATTTTTCGAGGTCTGTCACGAAGCATTGAATTAAAAGAGTTTCATGTCTATACAAATGCACGTTTTTTACTGCTGCGCGAAACACAATCACTCATAATTTTTTTTTTTAATATGAGAAACTTCCAAGCATTTCAAGACATGCGTTTTGGATCACATTTTGATTCCCATCACGACAACAAATTAAGTTCGCTTTTCGAATCTGCATCAATCCTCGAATTTAATGCCGATTTCAAGATCCAGGAAGATAGAACAGAAAGCTCTGCTTGAATCTTCGATGAATCTCAACTTGAGAAAATAAGAGCGACCATTAACGATAGACTAGTGTTTTCAAGAGCCGCGTTAAACGTCGGAAAAGTGGTTCGGAACAGGTACGTCATGAAACCCATCAAGGAACGGAAAAACGCAAATTACTAAGCGTCTCCGCCAAAAATTGCGGAACAAACAACAATCTCCATGGGCTTTTTCGCCTCAAAACGCCGAACCTTTTAATTCAATGGTACTCAGGGGAAGAAAGAGAGGGGAGAAATGGAGTCATGCTGCGCTTTACCAGCGATTACCGAAGCTGGCTGGGGGGAAAAGTGGCTGGAAGAACACCGGTAATTTAACCTTCACAAAAAACTGCTGCGGGGATAATCGCAGGGGGCGAATTTTCGCTCATTCTTTACCTGTCTTCCTGACCCTATACCTTTTACATTTTTTTTTTCGTAAATAAATATATAATATTTCGTCGATTCAAACCATGGAAAAACGGCTGCACTTCCCGCTGCTTCTCAGTACTCGGCAGCCGGAAATTCCTCAGGGGTGAGGACCTCGAAAAGGTTACCCATCCATTTTGTTATCCTCACGTGACGCGTTCTGATGCTCTTGGCTTTTCCCCAAGAAGGAAAAAGATACCTTTCTAGGATACCCAGGTATTTTCTCTTCTTTATTTATATATATTTTTATTGCAGATCCCAACCAGTCGCAGTATCTGGATTCAATAAACTCAGTCGAAAAAAGCGGATATCTCAGTCTCCTCCTCGAGAAATTATCTAAAGAAAAAATCTAGTCGACGACGTCCACGGGAGGACGCGGAAACAATTTCAAATACATTCTCATCATTCTAAATTTCAGATTGATCAAGTTTTCGACGAATCCCCACAAGAAAAAAAAAAACTCATATTCAGGGGATGTCAGGAAATCTCCATCATTGACCTCCGACGCTTGAAGTAATTGAAAATTAACACTTGTCATCACCGGGAATCGTTCCTGTTTTTTTTTTTACGGATTGGCAGACCTTAGACGCAAGAACGAGAATGTCGCTCAACTAGCTTTGGAAAAATGTAAACAGGGGCTTGAAATTTTAAATTTTCTCCTTAAATTCGCTCGTGCAGGACGAGTTATGTTAATGAAATGCATTCATCATACGCGAAAATTTATTGAAATCGCCTGATTCATAAGAATATTCCGATCAATCTCAAAAGCGATGAAACATCTTCCGAACAGAGTACAGTACTGTAATTATGCGAGGATAGACCCCACACCCATATTTCTGGCATTAATTCTTGCACGTGGATTTTTTTTTACGACATACGAAATCGTGTCTCTTCATCACACATGCTTATGTTAAAACATCAACTTTGGTTCGATATAAACTTCATGGAAATAGGTGGCGATAGATTCACGAGAAATAAGATAACGTACGGGTTATGAAATTCCAATGCTCGAGTGAAAAAAAAAATATTTCGAAAGAAACAAATGGCAACTACGAGTTCGACGCGAGGCCGGAGTTTCTCGAGTTCAAGAACGACTTAATTGTTGATTCTCTTCTCAATTGACGCCTCTGTGCCTCTTGACCTCGCCTGACCGACCGGAGAATTCTCTGCTTGATTGTTTGACCAAAGGGAAACCAAAAGAAAATGCACGAGTGAATGAATGAACAATGCGCTCTCCTGCGTCAGAGAAAAAAATAAAAGTAAAATAAAATTATACCAAGAATGAGAAAATAAAATAAGATTAAAAAAGTTGATGCACTCGCGAGGCGAAAAAGCTTGTTGCGAAATCGCCAATCGCATTTTTTATTCCGCATTCGTGGGCCTCGTGTGGGACGAGAGTTGAATCCGTATTTTCCGCTCGGAAAACGAAGCGATTGAATATACGAACGAAACGCCGAATTAAAAGACTCGATTTCCCCAGTTTCTCCAACTCGGTTCTTTTGCCCGCCCTTAACCTCTCCAGGACCTCTACAGTATATTTATACGAAGTATTTACGAGTCCAGTTTATTTATTTTTTGGTCAGTCGTGTTTCGACACACACCACACAGAGAGAGAGAGAGACTCATACACGAAACCGAATTCTCCCGCAGCTCATTAACAACTTTCAGTCCCGGTACAAGGGTTCCGTATGACGACTTTTTTATTTTTAATCGACAAGATACAAGGGGGGACGACTACATTCCTACTCCAAGTGGGACATTTTAGAGCTAAGGGGTTCCCGCGACACACGGGAGATAAGGGATCGTCAGCCACATTCACACCCTGTTCTTCCTCGCCCCCGCGGATCACAAACAACATCCCTTACATGTCATTATTGTCACCCGATCCTTAATTAAGACAGGAAACGCCGGCATTTCTTACGTGGCAGAGTGACTCCAGAAGATCGTTGCTACCTGTTACTGTCGCGAAGTAAAAGGCTGGGATCGATAAAAAAAATCTGCGATTTTCATCAATTGCAGCAGCGTGAATTTGAAACAATTCTGTAGATTGCCGAAATGTACTGTAATTTCATCCTAAAAGTGATTTAAATTTAAATCCGTTACTGTACCTTGAAGACAAACTCATATTTCACCGCAGATGGTATTCGAAAAAATGCCAGTTTCAGACACGCGATTTGCAATTCTCATTTAACGATCGCGAATCGCGGACGTGAAAAGGAAGGCAAATCTGTAAATACTGTAATGGCATAAATATCGAACGATTTTCCGGAAAATCGTCAAGATCTGCTGCATCACATTTGCATTCAAGAAAGAGGATAATTTCGGCACAGCAGACAAACATTTTCAGTAATTATTCTCAAGAAAGATTGTTCTTGCACCTTGCTCGGAGTTTCATGCATTGAAAATAAAACATAAACGTTTACTTTAATCGCTGGAAACGTAAAATGATTCCGAAGGTAAACTCAAAACGCGCAAAAGCTCATGCATAAATTCTTGCATTTAAACGGAAAAACATCTTAAATTGGGGAAGCAATTTGAATGTGTGATTCCCGAAGAAATTGGCAGTTCACGCCGCTTCTGGAATTAAGTCCGCGATCTTCGTCAATCATAAAGTCTGCACGAATGCAACAGATGGAAGCATAGCATTTCATTGTAAGGACAGGATCTAATATGACGCGATTATTAGATTTAGATAAACCTTGATGACCTGCACGATTTTCTGCATCCGATTTTGCAACTAAAATCGAAAAAAGAGCTCATCCATGTAGGGAGATATAAGCATCAGCAGACGAAGAATTGCAATCCCAGAAGTCTTGAAGCATACTAAATTCAAAAAGAAAATTTTTTCAAAATTTCGAGGAGACGTTTCGCCGGATCCGCTCTAATTTTTACGAGATTTCGTCAACTCGGGATTTAGGAGAAAACGTTGCTTTCTGCATAAATCACTGGTAATCGCCAAAATTTTTACAAATTGATCCATGTTTGACTCAAGAACGAAAAATTCGCTCAACTAGCTTTAGAGAATTCAGTACTGTAATATAAAGAATTTTTCTCCCCAAATTCGATCATGCAGAACGAGCAATGTAAATAATTTGAATTCACCAAACGTGAAGATATATTGAAATCGGCTGAATGTGGCGGATAATACAAGTAAATTCTACCCCAATAAATCTCAAAAGCGATGAAACATCCTTCAAATACAGTATTCATGCGAGAATAAAAACGCACTCATACTTTGGGCAGTAATTTTCTGCACATAAAAATATAAACGGCACACGTCACGTACAATTTCGGAAAATGTCTGCAGGGCCATTCACAGGGAAAACTTGAGAAATTTTAAGATTTACGGTACTGCAAGAGTACCATTATCCGAGATCCATCATCGCACATTCTTTATTCATTCAATTTAGTTTCTTTTAGCTAGACACCAGAGATGGGTCTTGCAGCATCTCATATTTCCAAGGCTTTCATGAATCTCCAAACACAATCGCGGCCGATAACTCGCGTAAATACAGTATTTCCGTGCTCATATTTATATATTTTTAGTCTTGAAGAATATACTGTACCTTTAAGACTGAATATATTCAATGCACGAGGTTTGGGCCGAAGAAAAGTATTCTGAATGAGAAGGAAACCGGGTTAACGAACTCACCACGAAGATGATGCCGGTGGGCGCGTAGAAGCTGACTGCGAAAAAGTTCTGAGCACCGAGCCAACAGTACTCCTCGGCCCCGAAGGAGAACTTGGAGATGACAGCACTTGTCGACACGACCACTGCTGGCACCCCGTAGCCAACGACGTAGTACCACTTGACACGCGACGTCTCTGGCTCCATCACCTCCACGAGCGACACGTATAATTGGAAGCCTGTCGACACACGTAACAAAAAAAAAAGGAAGAGGGTTAATTAGGCGTTCGAAGAACAGTTACTGCACGTTCAGAGTCAACATGACACTCCGGAGATTCCTAATCTGCTGATTAAATGATTGTGAGAATCCCAACAACTAACAAACCCTTCTTGAACGGATTCAATAATTATCTCCCCCTCTTTTTTCCCTTGTAAATATGAGACGCATCTCGCATTCTTTCAGTACACTTCTCGTGTTCAGGTGGAAAAAAACAAAATTGATTCATAGAAATAATCAGGAATAAAATGCGTGACATATTCGAACCTCTGTAAGTCGAATTTCAAGGGACCTGCAAACAAAAAAATCGAGACAGGGAAGCAAGCATTTTTCTTGTGGGAGACACAAACAAATTGCAGGAAATTGTAAATGGTGATACAATATTTTAGGCTTAAAATGGCTTCTTAAATGAGTTGACAGGATGCTGAACTTCGAGGCAAGGGTTCATTTGCCCACAGTCTTTCATTTACTTTCAAAGCACATCAAGGTACCTTTTTTATTGCTTTTATCTTTCCTGTTTCAAGAAAGTGACAGCCAACAGGCCTCAGAAAATCCGAGTTGAGGAGGTTTGAGAGGAAATGCCTTCGAGATAAAAAAAAAGCTTTTCATGCATTGCCTTCAAGGGAATTTAGAATGGGAACTTGACTAATTCGACTTAATTCTTAATTAAGTTCGAGTGATCGAGGTTCAATTATTTTTTTCCGGGAGTTCGGATGCGTCGCTTCGTTGGATATCTATGATAAATCACCGAAAAATGGATGAAAATTATCCAAATTTTTCAAGAAAAACGTGAATTTTTTTCCGGAATTTATTCCTGATCCATGTAAAATAATGGCATATTATCTCGTCATGAGACAAAGGGCATTCGGGGAAGTTACCGTGGCGTAATTTCGAATATATTCTAAACAGAGTGCTAGGCTTTTTCAGGGGGTCTTCATTTCCGGAAATACAAATTTAATAAGCATCACTGATGATGATTTCAAGCGAAATGGAATATTAGAGCCATAGTTGAAAGTCAGTCAAGCATCCGTGTTTCATATAATCCACAAGGAAAGTCATTAAGGCAGAAGTGTGGTGTGTAAAGTGAACTCGGTTGTCGCATGAAGAGGAAATATTCGGGAGCGGAAAATGACCTCGTGTCGGTTTTTCTGGTCAACCTAAATTCCACTTTCTAAGGTTGCGACACGTAAAACCACTTGTGCCTCGGACCATTAGTCTTCATTTCCATGCTCATCATCCAATTATCATTCGTCTGATAACCGCGACCAAGAGGATCATCGGGTCAACCATCCGGTTCATCATTATGAATTTTTATACAACATTGTGAGGCGACCGAATTCTTTTTTCGGAAGCTGATTTTTTTTTTCTGAGTGGGGGGAAATGGATACCCTCTGAAGTCCTTGCACACAATTTCAAACTTCCGAGGAATGCAAACACTTCTCTCATTTTTTTTGTTCATTCGTCGGTTCCCGTAATTGCAATATTTTGTAGCGGAGAACATTTTCATAAAAGATCAAGCATAATGACCCGACCCAGCTTCAATTAATGGTAGAAAATTTTAATTATCCTGACCTTATTTGAATGACCCAACGGGGGAATTTTTGACATTTTCATTCTAAAACTTGCTGTCTTACATTAGCATTCGGTATCACAGAAAACTATAACAACGAATAGCGCTATCAATTCGTGGATATAACGACGAGTTTAATTTCAGACAAAAATTGAAGTCATTACTCGTAGCTTCTGCTCAAGCATTTTAATGGAGAAATCCTTCCAATGCGCTATTTTTCCATTCATTTACGTGATAATATTCATAGTTTTGACAAGTACAGTGAACCACGACACATGAACACTCTAACATCCGGATGAATTGACTTATGGACACTTCGAAGTAAAAAAAATCTGCTCTGGCATCTGAACAATGTCTTGAAAATATGGTCAAATTTTTAAAATTTCCATTGAAACTAGAAATATCATTTATAAAAATTTTGATATTTCTTGAGCAACTTGAGCTTTTGCTGCGGACATGAAGTCAAAATTAATCTGATTATAAATTCATTCCTACTAATTTTCCAAAATGTAATAATTTTATGCTTCTTTTCTTGGGGGGTTTTAAAAGATTATTTAATGCACAGTATAAAAAAACCTTTGCTTTTTTTGCCTTTAGAACTCCTTTTCATGCCCAAAGGGCACATTATGAGCGGTTTTATTCAGCTCAGATCTTTTCTGCATTTTGAAATAAAGAAAAAGATCGTACTGAATTTTTCGAGGACTTGTTTTTAACAAGCATGAAAATTAATTTAAATTTTCGCATTGAAGAACTGTCCGTTGGAAAATGTGACCCGACATGCCTAATTTCCAACATATGAAAACAATCTGAGACATAATTACGTCCACATCTACGGGCCCCACACTGATGCATACGAGAAAATGTGTTCCGACATGCAACATATTGGACATCGTCCGAGAAATAATTACGTCCGCATCTCGGGGACTCCAGTTCAAAACCTCATGGAAGAACGGATAGGACTCACCTTCAAGCAGCATCCACACAAAGGCCGAGAGGAACACGTAATGCAACCAGCCGTCGACAGCAGCACAATAACTGGCCCAACTGGTGCTCTGGTACAGCCCGAACACGTAGAAGGCTTCCCCGACCAGCAACACGAGACACAAATTCCGCCGCGCAACCAACCCAGTGGCGCCGGCTGCCGCCACCATAAGCACCACGGCCGCCAGGCCACACACCACAGTCATCATGACCCGCACGGCTCGATCGCTGCCATTGGCGTCCCTGGCCGCCGCCGCCGGCGTCAAGTCCATGAGCAACGCGAAATTCGTCAAGTGCTCGCACTCGCACACGGAATGCGTCGCGTTCGACGCCCTGAGGCGACACCCGGCCGTCGACCACGACGACGTCGTGTAGTCCCAAAAGGCGCATCGCGGACGCGTCACATTGGACGCCACGCGGTGTCGGAACGTGATGACGGCGGGTGTCGAGAGTTCCACGTGGCGTCCGCTGCCGAGACACGCGGACACGATGCGCGAGTTGACGAAGGTGGCGTGCGTGGAGGAGTTGTCGTCGGAGACGGGGGCGGCGGCGAGGCGGCCCAGGACTTCGTCGAGGTTTTCGTAGGAGAAGAAGGCGATTTGCGTCCGGCCGCGATGGCTGTTCTTGACGATGTCGTCGGGGTGGAGCTCGATCGACACGTCGACGGCGTCCCTGCCCCACGCTGCACGCTCACGCTCGCTGGGGAAGACGACGGACTCCTTCTTCCTCGCGTCCACCACTTGCACTGCGGCAACTATTGAATGAAAGAAGAACAAAAACAGCGAAAAATTAGAAAACAAAATATTTTCGTTTTACATTTCTCTGCAGTAAAATTCCATTCTTTTTTTCATGGGAACTGTTGTGAAAAAAGCCCGGTCAAGCGCTTTCCTCCTATCCCTAAACATCGATTTGAATGAAAAAGGAGTCCGCACACAACCTTAATTGCAGATAATTACATTATCCTCTTTTATTCCTGATCTTTACATTTTTCAGATCTTAGTTTGGATTTGAGCTCAAATTCGTCATTATTCCCTTGCGTTGTGGTTTCAGGGATCCGCGTGAATTGTGTTGCAATCAAATCCACACAATCAATCATTCTGAAAAAAAACTAGGAACATATAATCAAGATGTTCCCTTGAATGCATACATGCTTTTGGCTGAAAATTGACTAATTTCCTGCATTTTATGTGTGCTTTTCATCATTCGTTCTTTTGGTAGGTTCTGTTATTGCCCAACACAAACAATGCCAACTGTTCGGAGCTTGGTAGAAATTACCCTGAGGTTCTCCGTTAGAATCTGTTTATAAATGTATGCAATTGAATCAAACCTTCGCAAAAATTAATCACAATCCATGCATACAAAGTTTGCCGAGGAAATTCGACATGATTTGCGCAATTTCAATCGAATGAAAACTCAGTTTCGAAGTTGTTCAACGCTTTTGAATACTGTAATATATGCGCTCGAAAATCCAAAAAAGTTACAATAATTGAAATTGAAAGAAAATACAGGTGTTCGGAGTTTGATGACATTCTTTCCGATAAAATGATGCAACTTGATGACAAAAATGCTCTTGCAGTTGAGCCATGGATAATAAATGTATTTTTCTGCATCTATACATACGGAATCTTTAGCAAATGAACGCATCAGGTGATGTCGAAAAAAATGCTGCGTTAAAAAAAACTTCGAACCGAAATATCGAACACGTGGACAATCAAGTACTCCATCAAAAGCGCAGTTCCAACGACGGGTTGAGTGGGAAAATTCGACAGAAAGCCCAGAGTTTGAGTGCGAATTTATTTCAGGAACTATAATAAAGAGTTCCCAAACCTTCCAAGGGCCAAACTCGGCAAAGAAAAATAATGAACACTGCCAGACCTTTGTTCGAAGTGAGTTTCTGAATAACAGCACTTCAGATAATATCGCAAATGCCGCGAGCTATTATTAGGACACTTGAAGAAGCTCTTCGTCTTATGAATTTTAAAATTGTGCTGCATTCGGGATAATATCCAGAAAAATGGGATTAATGCTATAGTCCGGAGAATTCAACTTCTAATATGAATGCACAGAATACACCTTGCCAAACAGAAAAAGAATTAAATAAATTTTCAAGATGTTACTGGTTTCTTTCGTTTCTAATTTGTCGCCGAAATTTTTGCTATGGACGGAAATACAGATGAACTTTTTTTCCCCGAGAAATTTTTAATATTCCAAGTTCTTTATACTAGATGCTGGTCTCAGAAAGTTTCAGGTTCATCAAAGTCTATTCACTCACGCGAATATATCCTCCAAATCTCCGGAGTTTCCGAGTTGAATCAAGCTTGAGCCTCAAAGGCAACTTTCGAGCGCCATATTAATTTAAATAAATCACAAAGCACGCAGCTGGAGGGATTTCATCTCAAGCCCAAACGAGACCGTTCTCGAGAAAATCTAGTTTTCTGCATCTCACGGACGGAAAACCCTCAGGAACACGTTCTCACAGTGGCAGAGAAAAGAGAGTGGGATTTGCATATCTCGAGAGAAGCTCGTTTCCCACCTACTCATTTTCGCGTTCTCTCCTCGTCGTCCACGCAAAAAAAAATACTAAAAATAAAATTTATATTCGCAAAAGGAAACCCACGCACGGCACCGGCAGGAAAAAGGTGAACCGAACGTAGAACAGAAGGAAACCCAAGAACGAGAAGTGGAAATTTGAATAATTTCCATCTCAACTTCCGTGAAACTCCGCGCGGAAAACGAAATTAATATTCACTTCGGAACCTGTCGTCGCTGCTGCTGCTGCAGTGAGGCCTCGTCCGATTCGGATTGAATATCAATCAAGCGAGAAGAACGGAATTAACATTTTCTCCGAGGAGAGAAATCAAGATGTTCGCGCCAGTGTCGGGATTTTCGTTCGGATTCCATTATTAGATACCTTATATCGACGGATTCCGACTCGAGTGAGATTAACAGAAACCCACTCCAATATATCGAAAGCCTTTCCGCGAATAAGTCAAGAGAACCTCTCAAGTACGAAAAATTGATTCTGCGATCCCCCAGTTCAACTCGTTGATGATTCAGTACTCGCTTTCACAAAAAAAAAAAATCAACGTCGTTCAGGTCGTCGATTTTTGATCATCGATCAACTCACGCATTTATAAAATCCGTCAGAGAGACCGACAAGCGGTTTCTTCCATCTTCTTCTAGATAATCTGACTCATCGAGGCTTGAAATTGCATCACTTTTACAGTCCGACCTTTGGTGCATCGATCGTGGTTAATTTTATTGTAAATGCAGTACAGTACTGTATTTTTTTTGGAGCAGAAAGATTATAATTCTGTTCCATACCCATGAATGCGTTCACATTTAAAAACTCCATATTCGGAGGAATGCTTATGAGCTGCAACTCAGGTCCTGATGTAATCGCGAGACAAATCAGACGGAGTCGTGGTCCTCGAATATGCATTTGACAAACCGCGCTGTCGGATCAACGTAAAAGAAATGAAGACGGAATATTTTTCACATCGTCGCTCACATGAAAAATTGGGGTGATGAAAATCTCGCCGCATCGCCACGATGTCCATGATGATACAAGCCCGCGTGTATTTTTTTTTCTTATCTATTTTTAGTTCATAAATATTTTTTAAATCGAATATAAAAAAGAGAAAATGCATCTCAGCAGGCAGGGAAAATAAAAAAAAGAAAAAGTTTCCTTGGTCGCAGCAGGAGCTCTTTCCGGGGCGAAGAGAGCCTTCGGTGCTCATCTGACTTAATGTCTGCGGGACTTACGCAGTTCTTAAAATATTCCGTCCTCATCTCTCTCTGTCGCCACCGTCGCGAAATGGAAAAAGCGGAAAAGAAATCCGAGCACACAGGAAGTGAGTTTTTTACTACAGTATATTCATTTATTGGTTCCGCTTTTCACGCCCCATCCTCGTTGTGTTAACCCCTGGGGATGCTTGCTTAAAAAAATTATACCCCGCGGACGCAAACAGGCTAATCCTTTATTTTTTTTCATCTACTGTAACGGGGATATATAAAAAAAGGAGAGAGATAAGCTTGGACATCTGTGCAGTTTCAAGGGGGAGGTCTATTGAAATCGAATGTGATTGGAATCTCGCTGCGGAAGTGGAGGCTTATGAATATGAATTTATGTTAAGCGGGCTGATGGGTGGGCCATGTGGCGGAACTGAACTCCCCGCGAGTGAGCTATTTGTTGTTCCGGCTTTCGTAGTATTTTCGGCTATTTAATGCCCCCCGAAGAAAATTGCAATCATTCCGCGGGGGTCACTTCAAAAACTTCATCTCTGAACTCACAAACCGAAAGTTCAACAGTTTATTTGACCTAACAAGTCATTACTCAAGTTCTGAACCTTTAAATTTAGTCATGAAGAATGCTCTCTCTCTCTCTTCCTCTTTGAAAAAAAAAAACTTTCAGACCGACCGTAAGATTTATTTTCAATCCAAATCTCTGACGCTTCAATCCAATACTCCGAGGTTTCTGACGAATCTTGAACAAGTCATCAAGTTTTAATTCTCTCGCTTTTTTTCAAACAATGATTCTTAAAAGTAAAATTTAAAGCTAAAAATTTAAAGCTTCTATAACAAAAATTCGAGTTTTAATTTGTATCGTGAAGATGACTGTCTTTCTCTTAGAACAAAAAAAAAAAAACTTTGACACCGACAACAAGATTACCTTCGATTCAGAACTTCTACGCTTCCGAAGAATCCCCACCTCAGTTTTTTTTTTTTTTTTTTTCAACAATTATTTTTCGAGTCCAAAGCCAGAAAATGTGACTATGACATTAAAATTTCCGGTTCTTCTGAAACACCTAAAATTCAAGTACGTAAAACCGTTGTACATGTACGTACATGTGCCGAATAATTTAAAATTAGATCCGTTTGATGAGCAACACAATTATTGAAGATCGACGTCAAAGGCTCAAATTATGGGAGCTGATGACTGCGTAAATGACTTTAATTAAAATTCATCGCATGTATTCCATTTTCATAAGAAAAAACAATTTTGTTCGGGTTCAAGGACCTTTATGCATGCGTCGTGGTTCAGGGAAAATTTGTATTCCTTACTTTAGTTTGAATAAATACTTTTTCAGCTCGGAAAAAATTAGTTTTGTTTGACGGGATGACATTTTTTTAGTGTCAAGCATTTTTTGGAATTCCCTTCGTAATTCGATGTCGACGGGAAAAGCGTGACAGCAGGGTTACTTCGACTATCTCTCTATATACAGTCTTCTCCCCACCCCAACTCAATTGTTTGCAGAGACAGTGTCATCATCCGGGTTGTTTGACGCGGCGAAAGCTTCATATACTGAACCGTACACTCGAACATCTCCCCTCATCCACGTGTGTCCGCAACTCGGAAAATTCAATGTTCGGAGTGAAACAGCACGCGTGCAAGCACGAAGAAGAAAAGAAAAAAATTGCTCCGAAATCGACTTGTATGATCACGGAAACGTAGGCCTTTGTTGCAGTATAAAATCCGACTTCCGAAGAAATCGAGTTTGCGTTTCTGGTCTATTTCAGGGACAGCGCTGATCAAAGCGCCAGGGGATTCAAAGCTTTCTATCTCTCTCTCTCTTTGGCTAGGTGCAATCACCTCCTGACAAATTGCATAGAGGCCGAGGGGGTCTTTTTCTTATTTTGCTTCTTTTCTTTTTTCTCTCGGATTCTCGTCACTTTTTTTTTCTTTTCATTTTCTGGAGAGTGCTTCAGAGATTGCTTTTACGTAGCGAAAACAGTTTTCCTTTGAACTGAGCGATGGGCTTCGAGGCAATTCAGTGAACTTATGCAGACTGGCTTCAGTATCACATCAAGACCCGACTCTTTTGCATTCCGTATTCAGCGTTTAATTTTTCGAATCACAAGTTAGTCGTAAAAAGTCATTTGAAATTAGAGAAGTTGGTGGTTCGGTAGTAGCAGCGGTGGAATTTAAAGTCGAACCACGCATTTTCCCGGGATTGACTTGCATTTTAAAAAGGAATCCCGTCATTGCCGATGGAAATTTTGATCAACCTTGATATTCATTTTATGGATAGGCATGCATGCTCGTTCATTAGACAGGATGATCAGGTGTTCTACTGTAGAATATATTACCAGATTTACTAGGAAATAATAATTCATTAGGAATGCCTCCAAAATCGCAGCAACAAAAAACATTCCGGAGAATGTACGAGATACTTTCGTTGCATCCAATCTCCACAGATTCTCAAGAGTCAGATGATTCTTTTCATGCCTCATTGACTTCCTCAGTTTCCTCAACTAATTTACAAAGAAATTAAGTCTCTAATTATTTGTATCCTTTGACTGAAATTAGCACAGACTCGATCAGTAAGATGGAGACATTTGTGTTTGTTAGAGACGATGACGAGATTTACTCGCGAATCCGGGATGCATAAAACGTAATGTTCCATCGAATATCAGATTTTATTTTCGTTTGTACGGTAAAATCTAGAGAGACATACGAGTGCGACTGTTACAGTAAAAAACAAATACCGTTACAACACATTTGTCAGCATCAACAACTTTTTTTCATGATGCCCCAGCAGAAAACCAATCCTTCCAAAATGCGGACATTGGTGCAACTGATGGAATGCATTATTGAATTTTTTTCAAGCATATTACTTAGTTTTTCAAGCAAAAATAAAACCTCTGAGAATGCCAGAAAAGAAAGATCTGATTGATTACGGGCAGGTCTGATGCAAGTTTTTAAAATTCATTTTGAACATGTCAATCCCTCTACGACAATATTGTCTACAATGAATCTCTCGGCATAACGAATTTATGAAGTTCCACGATTTTTTTTCGGGTCCCTTGATTTCGCTGAAGATAGAGAGGGAGAGAGAGAGACAGTCCATCTTGAACAAATTATTCAGTAAAAAACACTACTTCTAAAGCCCCCCTCCCCCATTTTTAAAGGAGATTTATTGCATCAAATTTAATTACGGATGTGTACAAGAATAAGAGAAATAAAATTAAAAAAAAGCGTTTTGCTTCCACTCACTCAGATTCTCCTCGGCAAAGACCTCGGCCTCGTCAATCGGCATGATTTGCGCCATGGCAAAAGCCGACTCCTCGAAGGCGATGAGAAGCTGGGTCGCAGCGTGACCCCTTTGCTCCCCGGGCAAATCCGTCCAACACCCGCTCTGTCCCCGACCCAGCAAATGCGACCCGGATCGGATCACAGCTGACATGACCTCCCTGGCTCTCGACGGATCCGACGCGTCTCGAATCGTCCTCGCCAGACCCGACATCAAGTCCGCCGACAGCCAAATATCACCTCCGTACAGCAACTTGCTGCCCGTTACCTGGGCCAGGTCCGACGCCACGGTCATCGCGGATTCTTGCGATCGCAGCTGCGAAAAAAAGAATATGTTCCTGATTTCAATCCCTGTCCCCATGGCAAAAAGAAAAAAGAAAGAACCAGACTAAAAAGGAAGCCGCCTGGGATCACCCGAGTGGAAAAATTGGGCGGTGCGAAGCTTCTCTCTGCGGTGCAGTGTCTATTATTCGCACCTGAATAAGACCTTCTGCGGTGCGACTGTCGGTAGAATGGCGGTCGAATGATGAGGGGAAGGAGGGGAATTTGTCGCCTGAAGGACTTCAAATAGTAACATTCTCCTGGGATTTACATAAATAAACTCCCCTCTTCAACGAAGGGGGCATTCAAAGGGACTCTCTGCGACCTTCAACCAGCAAATTACTGAAATCACCACCGGAACATTAGGTTCCGCGCGACATGATTGTCCCAAAAGGTACTGGGGATGGATTAGGAGCACTGAGTAACAACGAATCTAAAAAAGACTTGAAATCTCCAGTCCATTCGAAATGATTTCATTTGTTCACGCCTCGGAGAAATTCACGATCAGCAACCCACTCAGAAAATCGTTAGAAACTTATTTAAATTACGAATCGTGAACGCCGGAAAATTCAAGGGTGCTAATTTGAATTCTCGTTCAGCGTGAATCCCAAAATTTTGCGCAAGATAAAGAACCGAGAGTCCCAGACGCATTTCCATTTAAAGAACAATCCGATTGTATAGTTTATCCGCTCGGGAACGTTGGATAAAATATCTTAACCAATTCAGGAAAAATCCGCATCGAAGACAAATTAAATCTTCAAAAAATGTTTTCAAAACCCTTACAATTCCGAAGTCCGAACTTTCGAATTTCCACAAAAAAAAAGTCTCAAGAAAACTCACACAATCGGAAATTTGCTCCGTTCCGGAAATTTCAAAGAACCCATTCTTGCGGCGATTTAAAAATCATAAATTTACGTGTTGATCACAACAAAATGTGGGTTTTCTTTTTCTTCAAACTTCTCCGGACATTGAGAACCGGGATATCGACAGCAGCCAAAACCAATTATCATCCGAACTTTCAACAGACGACCAGCAGTGGGAAGTTGACTGACCCGGAAAATTGCGCCCCACACCCAGAGGGAAAAGAAATGTCATTCGGCAGTCGCAAAAATGCGACATTAATTAAAATCTCGTTATGCAGCTGTAAACAAGGGCGACACACGGTGTCACAAGGCTTCACCGAAAAGAACACGGCAAGAAAAATGACTTCGAAGTCGCGTCATTACAAATTAACACGGAATCGTGGGCCGCGCGGAGTGACAACTTCTGGGCGGAACTCTCGCATATTTCTCGAACAAAAATACGAAAACAAAATCAGACAAGAAATTGTATATTCTCTCGTTAATATTAAGTTTCGGAACCCCCCGCTCGAAATAAAGCAACGTCTTAATGAGAACTGTCAAAACGATGAGTGCGAGAATGTGGGAGAAGCAGATTGTTCGCCCCGGGGGAAACTCCTGAACCTGTAGCCGCAGAGGAGAAGTGAGAGAAGGAAAAAAAAAAGAAGAAAATCTAGTCCATTTCCCAATCGACCGATTATTCAGTTGCTAACCTGCTGGATGATATTTCATTCTTATGCTAATTATGAGCGAAGTCCCGGCTCGAAATTATGACGCATCTCGGGCATCTCCCCTCTCTCTCTCTCTCGACGCGTTCCTTTCAAGGCATTCCGCGTTCTTACACTTCCTCATCCCAATCCCCAAAACCGGGTTTCAATCCCGACAACTCCCCATTAATTGAATTTTTAAACATTCCCGACAGTTAAATGTCAGCTTCACCCCCATCATCTCCCCGTACGAAAAGAGTGAGATCCAATTTCATTCCTAATGGACTCCGTATACACGTTCCGATTCATTACAATTTCACGGAGAATACGGAAGAGAGAAAAATAAAAAGAGCTCGTCTATGAGGTCGACTTCCAGGTCATGAATAAAGATGGAGAATCTGTCGGCTCGAATTCTACGCTTCTCCGTTCAACAGCTCAGAAGAGAGAGAGAGAGAAACTTTGAATTGATGCAGCGGGTGGAATAATGCGTGTTTAGAGTCGATTTTTTATGAGAAGGACCAGACGGCCAACACCGGCGTTATTCCGCTATGGGCTCGAATGAGGCGACAAGGTGAATTTCCACGTGCTTGGCTCGTTCCAGCAGTCGTTTTTCTTGTGCATGAATTATTCTTTGGCTTTCAGTTTTTAACCAATCCACGAAGAAATAAATGTACAGCAGCACAGTATTCTGAATTTGAGCGAGAGAATATGAAGCGGGAGATCACAGAACTCAAAACACGTCGCTTACTCGAAAGTTGAGCGAAAACTGACGAGAAATATTTCAAAATTTCCCCGCAGCATGAAATTTTTATCTTTTAATTCCTTAATATGGATAGTTTCCTTCTGCAAGTTCATGTCTTGAAAAGAAGTATAGTTTAACCTCAATAACTCGAACATCCCCTTGCTAAATATCTTCCCGTGTCAATTTTTTAAAGTACAGGCATTTGTCTGAATTCCCTCAGAAACAATGAATAAAAACCTCCGTAACTCCAAGGCTTTCCCACTCAAACCTCGAGAACTCAAATTTTATAGAAGCTTTTGGGCTATTACTTTCTTGACACCAGGAAAGAGAAAAGCAATAAAAATGTAACTCGATGCGTTTGAAAGGAAGTGCCAAACTAATCAGGCAAATGAACCCTCGCTTTCAAGTTAAGCAACCTGCCAACTCATTTAAGAAAGCAATTTACGGCCCAAAATATCGATCACAAATTACTAATTCCTTTAGTTCCTCTCGTCTTACATCAAAAACGCTTGTTTCCCTCCCACGCTAAGTTTTTATTGCTGGCCCCTTCGAACTTCGATTCAAAGAAGTTCTACATATTTTACGATTAGTATCAAGTGAATATTGCGAAACTTTGTAAAACTTCAGCACGTCGATCATTCGAAACATGGGCAAAAACTGAAGACAAAATGTTTTATAATTTCCCCATCTTGAAGGATGATTTATTTTTAACATTGGATACCGAACATTATTTCCCGGCGTGCAGTGAATAACAGCGAAACTTCTACCCACACAAATGAAAAAAAGAAGAATAAACCATATTAATTCGAAAGGTGTCGAATGGACTTCACAGTTGACATGAGCATGAAATCAAGACAGAAGCAAAAAAGGGCGATCAGAGAGAGAGAGACACACAGGAAGCCATCAATTTGCTGGAACATTTAGCACAACTCGCAGCCATCCCAAGCGTTTTCAGGTGCTTGTGACTTAACATTTCTTCGGCTACCAACTCGCTTCTTACTATACTGAACAAAATAATAAAACGTTACGAACCCGAGAAACGGATCTAAATTCATGTTAAATGGAATAATGAAGGGGGAAAAATAAAAAGAAAGAAAGAAAGAACTCACCCTATTCCTCAAGCTGTTGAGCCACAGAGAGCGGCATTGGGACAAGTCGGGAACTTCTCCAGCCCATGCAGGTCCTTCACACCTCCAGACAGCCAGTCCTGACGCCCCACCAGGACAACCCTGTTCTCGCATGTACCCGGCAGCAGTCCAGTTCCACAGCAGCCCACGAGCAACACGTGGGGCACAAGAAGACTCCAACGCAGTCAAATCCACGGCTCCATGTTCGTATTCTTCTCTGGTATCGATCGTCACTTGCCTCGAGTTCGACTCCGTTCTACAGAAAAAATAAAATCAATTAACTAATGTTACTTCAAATAAGAATTTTTAAAAATTCCCCCAGAAAATCTCGAAAGATTTTCGAAAGCTTTCAGGCTGTGTTTAAATCAAGTAAAAAAAATCTGAAGAGCTGCGAAACAGGAAGTCTCAAAATCTCCACGTCAGGCAAGAAATATTGCCTAGCGTCACATCAAGACGAATTAAATTAAACTACGCTTGGATAAAATGAAAATTATAAGAAAGAACCACGAAATAACGGACATTAAATCAGCAAGTCTCAAGCTTCCAGACCAGGCTTTAATATCTTCTGATAAATTTGCACGAAGTGAAACAAAAAGAAGAGCCAATGAACAAAACAGTGAGAATTTTATCAGGGGTTCTCAAACTTTCAGGCTACGTTATGGGATTAGAAAAGCTTACTTCAAGTTCTACAGTATTAAAATACATCAAACTTTTGGTGTAAAAAAAAAATTGGTGTTTGCAAACAAGCGTGCTTTTTTGCAAACTCTTGGTTTTGAGTATGTTCAATTGACTAGTTTGAAATTTCAATTTAAAAAAAAATTACAGTCGAATCTCGATAACTCGAACCTCCTTAAGTCAGGTATTTTTTCAAGCCCCCACCTAAATTCCCATAGAAACAATGTATCAAAAACATGTTTCAACTCGAAGGCTTTTCTTTTCAAACCTCCATACAATAACTCCAGTTTTCTCAAGGCCTTTCGGTCATTATTTTATCAACACAGGGAAGAGGGAAGCAATAAAAATGTAACAATGTGTTTTTAAAGGAAGTGAAAGACTAATTGGGCAAATGGACCGTTGCCTCAAACTTTGGCATCCTGTCAACTCACTTTAGAACCCAATCAAGGCCAGGAATATCACCCATTACGATTTCCCGTAATTCTTCTCGCTTTCCACAACAAAAAATACTTGTTCCCTCAACTCAAAACTTCCTCAAGCCGATCTTCTGCTGGTCCATTGAAGTTCGAATTAAAGAGGTTCGACTGTAGTCAAGACATTTTAAATGACCACTTTCTCTCACCTCGGAATAGAAACAGTTTGGGACACGAAAGTAGTCGTCGTAGTTCTCCTCGATGGCCTCGCAGTCGTTTGAGTGGCAATCGTCGTCGTCGTCGGGATTTTCACTGAATTATCTTTCCCATCACCTGAATGCGGAAACAGAACCAGAAGCGAAACTTCAGTCATCAACTCCCCTCAATAACACGTGCCGCGAGTTTCGGGTCCAATTCCCGAACAATCCCACCGCAACTTCAACTCATCTCAAAACAGAGCCACACGTATACATAGGAAGTTACCCAAGATGAAGGGGAAATGATAAAAAGAACTAACGTGGCTCGTTTTCCAGATCGATATCCCCCCCTCCCCCCTAAAAAAAAAACTCGGGCCCCAAACGCTCAACAACAGACAAACTGGGTGCATCAATCATCACCCTCCCAAAAAGAACAATAAAAAATAGGAGAAGAGAAGATGCTTATAATATTTTTACTTCTCTCCCTTTTCTGCGCTGGCGCAGACGGGAATGACGTCTTGGGCAAGAGAAGACACGCTTTGAAGATATATCATCCAGTCGGGTTATCTTTCCGATTTTATTGCAAAGGGGGGCCACGAGTGGTGGAAAAAGAGCCTCTATATACTGAGAGAGCTGCAACAGAGATATAAAAGCTGCCGTGGCACAGAGCGAAGAAAAAAAAAAAGCCTTTCCCTTTCGGCGTCGAGTCTGCGCCACGCTTCATCAACTATTCATGGCAGGAATCCTCGGAAAAGATTACGTGGAAAGTCGTTCAAGTGTCCGGAAAAATGAGCAGGTTGCCGCTCTCGAGTTCGGAACCGATTTGTCGAAAATATAAAGGGAAGACACGGAAATCATCGACTCCGAGTCCGGAGAATTTCCGGCAATTTTCTCGAGAAAAGTAGACCGACAAGGCAGGAATCTCCCAAAATTACTATGGCATCATGCTATAGCTTCGCTATTACAGTACAGCACTTAAATAATTTAAAATGAACAAAGCTGAAGGAAGAATCCATTCCAAAACGTTTTAGGAACAGAACTCAAAATTTTTTTCCGACTTTTAAAAATTGTTTCGTCCATTCCGGCTGAAATCGAGAGAAGGCTGAGTTGAACGCACGCTTAGATAAATTTAAAAATCAGTTCATTGATGTGAATTTCATGCAAAATAAACTTTCATTTCGGACAGTTTCGCTGTCAGTTCTTAGAAAAAAAAAAAAGCCAAAGCATGTCATTCCATGGCTTCATTCAAAGAGTGTCTTTTTCAAACTGCCAGATGGCGAGCTCGAGAAATTCGAGTAATTTTGAGTTCTAACTGAATCACATGCTTTTGACAAAACTAAATTTTTAACATTGATTCGATCGATGAATTCTTCACGTTGAATGAAGGGACCTGGAACAACACTCCACTTCAGTGTTTTGACGTGAAGTTGACTGATGATGAGGAGATTTAAAGAAACGTTTTTTTCCCCCGTTGAATTATTTCAAGTCACTTACGACAGTCACAAATGAAGATAAGTCTGCACAGGAACAGTTTCCAAGTCCAAAGATTTACCCTTTTCTAATGTCTACCCCCAGACAGGTCAAGAAAGACTAAATAAACTTGGAGAAAGGGTTATTCCGAACCAAGTAACTCCCATCAATACAGAAGAGGAAAATAAAAATCGCGATGTCTCACGATTACTGGGAAAGATAGCAGGTTTAAACCATTGGGGGAAGGCTCTCTTGCATTTATTCGAATTGATACGTGAGGAAGCTCCAAAACAAGGGAAACATGAGGACGACCTGATGGCAATCATCTCAAGCTCGTCCGGCGCTCGAGTCTCCATAACATTTTTCATCCCCCATATTCAACTTCCCACAGACTGCAAGGGGCATTCAAAAAGGTCCAACCAACATTCGTCCCAGCACAAATACCAACATGATGAGTTCAAGTACCAATCTCCACATTTCCTCCGACTGCATTTTTTTTTTCTGGCGACACTCAGCACGAAAAATTTGGCACGAGTTCGGCATTGACATCAGGAATCGTGATACACAGAATTTTAAGTGACTCACGGCATCACGATTCGAATGAGCAGCATTAAACCACAAAGAAAAGTAAAAAAAAAAAATATACAGACTTTCATGCAGTTTCTTTTAGAAGGGAAACTTTAGTAGCATTTCTAAGAGAACTCGTCCGAAATAGGTTTACACCTTCAAAAATATTGTCCTGCTTTGGAAGAAACTATCAGAAAATCGCTGACTCATAAAAACGACTTTTTTATTTCTCCAAATTTTTGTTCCATCTTTCAAATATAAGTCATACATTTCAATTAATTCTTTCTGCGCGAAAAACTTGATAATGGAATCGTGATATCCACAGAATTTACGTGACATAAGGAAGGCATCAAAATTCTTTCAACAGCCTTAGACCACAAAGAAGAATAAGAATTTTCGCTGAGTTTCATAGTTTCTTTCCAATAAATTGAAAACTTTAGTTGCGTGAAAACTAGGACAAAACGGGCAATCTCTGAGCAATTCATCCTGCCACGGGTATATGTGCGAGCAGAAACATTCAGAATAATAGCTCGTCTGTCTCTCTTGCCAGTCCTTGCGAAGGACCCCTCGGCTGGAATATCTTTCCATCAGATACAAAATCCCCGCGGGCGAAGGGAAAAATCGCATCCCTACAAAAATCCGCCAGAAAACACGCGATAAGAACATCAGCCCGCCAACAGGAGAGAATGGGAAAGGCTCTCTTGCATTTATTCGAATTGATACGTGAGGAAGCTCCAAAACAAGGGAAACATGAGGACGACCTGATGGCAATCATCTCAAGCTCGTCCGGCGCTCGAGTCTCCATAACATTTTTCATCCACCATATTCAACTTCCCACAGACTGCAAGGGGCATTCAAAAAGGTCCAACCAACATTCGTCCCAGCACAAATACCAATATGATAAGTTCAAGTACCAATCTCCAAATTTCCTCCAACTGCATTTTTTTTTTTCTGGCGACACTCAGCACGAAAAATTTGGCGCGAGTTCGGCATTGACATCAGGAATCGTGATACACAGAATTTTAAGTGACTCACGGCATCACGATTCGAATGAGCAGCATTAAACCACAAAGAAAAGTAAAAAAAAAAGTATACAGACTTTCATGCAGTTTCTTTCAAAATGGAAACTTAGTTGCATTTCTAACAGAACTCGTCTGAAATCGGTTTACAACTTTTAAAATATTGTCCTGCTTTGGAGGAACTCATCAGAAAATCGCTAACTCATCAAAACGACTTTTTTATTTCTCCAAATTGTCGTTACATCTTTCGAATCCAAGTCATATATTTCAACAAATTCTTTCTGCGCGAAAAACTTGATACTGGTTCGGAATTGACATCAGGAATCGTGATATCCCCAGAGTTTACGTGACCTAAGGCATCAAAATTCCTACAGCAGCCTTAGACCTCGAAGAAGAATAAGAATTTTCGCTGAGTTTCATAGTTTCTTTCCAAATTGAAAACTTTAGTTGCGTGAAAACTAGGACAAAACGGACAATCTCTGAGCAATTCATCCTGCCACGGGTATATGTGCGAGCAGAAACATTCAGAATAATAGCTCGTCTGTCTCTCTTGCCAGTCCTTGCGAAGGAACCCTCGGCTGGAATATCTTTCCATCAGATACAAAATCCCCGCGGGCGAAGGGAAAAATCGCATCCCTACAAAAATCCGCCAGAAAACACGCGATAAGAACATCAGCCCGCCAACAGGAGAGAATGGGGAGGAGGACTGATCGAGAGGCACCAAACCACACCACACCAAACGGAAGCATTACTGAGCCACAGAATCTTATAAAACTTATATATCGAAAGAGAGGTTTGCGGGGGGGGGGGGGGGGGGGGGGGGGGGGGGACGAACTTCAATGGACCAGCAGAAGATCGGCTTGAGGAAGTTTTGAGTTGAGGGATAGAAGAATATGATGTCCATGCATAAAAAGGAAACAATGAAACACGTCAACACGATCTCTGCACTCTGCGGGAGGGCCTGGTGGTGATCATTTCCAGATCCGAATCGAGGCCCCACAACTCACCGGTGACGTTGGTCAGTCTGCCGCTGTCGAGCCGCACGGGCCCGGATTCGTCCGCCATCCCTGACGATGTCGTTGTGGTGGAAGACAACGACGAGGACGACGACGTCGTCGTCGTGGGAGTCAAAAGTGTCGATGTTGACAACTGGGACGATGAGACTGTCGAGCTGCTGCCCAGGGGATTGAACGTCGTCGAGGTCGAGGAGCCGTCCAGAGGAGCGTGTGGCGGCACCGGCGGCGACGGACGCTTTATCGTCAGCGCTGCAAAAATTCGATTGAACAGGCGCGACGTTAGGAATTTTATGATCGAAATAAAAGTTGGGAGAAGATTATTCATCTCCGGAAACAAAAATAGGACACAGGATCTCAGCCTCTCGGCCCACGAAGCCCTATGAACAAATGATTTTATTCTTCGCCAAGAGCTATTGAAATCGATTTTTAAAATCCCTTTCAAGTAAAGTAGGGTACGATCTCCTTTTCTACAACATCTCCTGAATCTTGAAGACTGAGGTACTCAACATTATTATTCACAGAGCCATTTTTGGTACCCATTCCTTTATTGAAGGCAACTTTATTTTTCAAATAAGTGAAAGCTGATCTCTAGCTATAAACTTAACTTACAGACGAAAAATATTGTTTCGGGCCTTAAATTTAGGATGTACAGTATGAAATCGTCCGTCGCGCTAAACAACTTTCATTTCAGAAGATTTTCTTTTTCATATCTCGACTTCGTCCGAAAAGAATTTTCTCCGTTTGTAGAGGTGACGATTTCCTTCGAAATACTAAGGTCTCAAGAGAGCATAGTGTTTCCTTGAAAATATTTCATAGCACATGGAAAATAGATTGATGTTGAGCACACACAAAGTATAAGTGCAGTATAAACAGAAGTAATCGTCGCAAAATTTGAAGAATTTATCTCTGAATTTTGATATAAGATATCGCCTCCTACTGTTGAATCTTCTCTTTGTAACAAAAAAATAATTAATTAAATCAGCATAACATGTACCAGAAAGTCGGGATAATGAACATTCCGTAGTAAATTCCTCATCTGAAATCAGCCACGAAATAAAAGGTTTGTGATTAGAAATAAAAAGAAGACTATTTTACAAAATGCAATATTCACAAGCAGCAGTTGAGTGACTGGCACAAATTAAGAGTGTCAGTAATATTTTTTTACACATGAATTAATGAAAATACACAAGGCAAAAAACCCAAAAACGAAGTTCGAAAACACTCACCAGCAGGAAGACATTGATAATGAGCAACCAGGTACTTGAAGGTTCCTTCACAGGGGTCTCCAAAAATCGTGGAATTCGCCATGATGGAACAATGAGGCCGGTTGCTGCACCTGCGAGACAAAATTCGTTCAATTTCAAAGATTTCTCAACAATGAACAAAATAAATCCCGGACAAGACTCGAAGTGAAGGAAAAGGTCCATCGGCGTCAACGCCCACGCAGATGGAAATCGACCCCCAGAAGGCAAAAAAAAAAAATAATAATACAAACAACACGCAAATGATCGGCTCCAGACAGGCCTGAAAGTTAATTGGCCGCCCGTCGCCGACGCCGATTTGTTTCCGTTGCCCGCCCAAAAGGAAAAGAAGAAATCCCTCCTCTGTTTTGACTCACATGAACCCCCCCCATACTCGTCAGAAAAATTCGAATCAACGAAAAATCTTTTCTTTCCTCATCCCCCCCGGCCTGGGCCAGGGTTTGCGGTTTAACTATAAGGTTCCCGCAACGAGATGAGGGGTTTGCGACGATCCCGCCACGGGCTCTGGACATAAATCCCAAGCCCTGAATGAACCCTCCTTCCCATCAGAAGGATACATTGAAAACGCATTCGCCAGTCGGGCATAAATTTCCGCGACACCTTGATTCCTGAGTAGACGTAAAATTGCCCGCGGGTCTTCATCCCAGAGTTACCAAAAAAAAAAAAAAGGTCTCACTCTCTCGCGGGAAGGCAACAAAACAAAAAATCCGTCCCAAATCTAGTTCAAGCTTCTCTTCCCCGGCTAAAAAAAAAAATCCATGAACAAATAAAACACGTCTTAAGTGGGAGTAATCTCATGCTCTCCGAAGTAATTGGGTCCCTCAAACTTGATTAGGTTCATTGTTCTCATCCTCAAGTTCCGCCCCAAGCCACTGTGACAAAAAAAAATTGTCATAAAAACGACCAGCGGCGTTTATAAAAAATATACTTGTTCTCGATCCGAAGTGAAATTGTTCTCCCACAAGGCGTACCGAACATCAGCAGTCCGCTAACAATATCGTATTCAAAAGCACCTAATTGCTTTCGAGTTCAAAGAGCATGTAACGAACGGTACAGTGCCTCCAATTAAACATTTCCTGCTTCCGTTTCTCCGCTTGTAGGACTTTCATGATGCCGTTCTTTTTTCTTTTGGTACNTGTCGAGCTGCTGCCCAGGGGATTGAACGTCGTCGAGGTCGAGGAGCCGTCCAGAGGAGCGTGTGGCGGCACCGGCGGCGACGGACGCTTTATCGTCAGCGCTGCAAAAATTCGATTGAACAGGCGCGACGTTAGGAATTTTATGATCGAAATAAAAGTTGGGAGAAGATTATTCATCTCCGGAAACAAAAAATAGGAAACAGGATCTCAGCCTCTCGGCCCACGAAGCCCTACGAACAAATGATTTTATTCTTCGCCAAGAGCTATTGAAATCGATTTTTAAAATCCCTTTCAAGTAAAGTAGGGTACGATCTCCTTTTCTACAACATCTCCTGAATCTTGAGGACAGAGGTGTTCAACATTATTATTCACTCCTTAAAGCTGATCTCTAGCTATAAATTTACAAATGAAAAATATCGTTTCGGGCCTTAAATTTAGGATGTACAGTATGAAATCGTCCGTCGCGCTAAATAACTTTCAATTGAGAAGCTTTTCTTTTTCACAACTCGATTTCCTCCAAGAAGAATTTTCTCCTTTTGTTGGAGGTGAAGTTTGCCCTGGAAACACTAAGGTCTCGAGCTTAGTGTTACCTTGAAAATATTTCATAGCACGGAAAATAGATTTATGTTAAGCACACACAAAGCAGAAGTGCAGTAATCGTCGCAAAATTTGAAAATTTTATCTCTGAATTTTGATATAAGATATTGCCTCCTACTGTTGAATCTTCTCTTAAGAATAATTAATCAAAATCAGCATAACATGTACAGTGCACCAGAAAGTCGGGACAATGAACATTCCGAAGCAAATTCCTCATCTGAGATCAGCCACGAAATAAAAGCTTTGTGATAGCAAAGCAAAATAAGAGTATTCTACAGAATGCAATATCCTCAAGCAGCAGTTGAGTGACTGGCACAAATTAAGAAAACCAAGTAATATTTTTTTACACATGAATTGATAAAAATACACAAGGCAAAAAACCCAAAAACGAAGTTCGTTTTGTGAGTGGTCGTCCTTCTGTAACTATTACTCGTTGGTCCATGAACTTCCAAGGAAGTGTCCCCAGAGGTTTTTAGCACCTTAAGCGGTACTACCTTGTTACTCCGGCCAACGACGTGGACGCTCACAAAATTTCAAAAAAGAAAAAATTCGTTCAATTTCAAAGATTTCTCAACAATGAACAAAATAAATCCCGGACAAGACTCGAAGTGAAGGAAAAGGTCCATCGGCGTCAACGCCCACGCAGATGGAAATCGACACCCAGAAGGCAAAAAAATAATAATAATACAAACAACACGCAAATGATCGGCTCCAGACAGGCCTGAAAGTTAATTGGCCGCCCGTCGCCGACGCCGATTTGTTTCCGTTGCCCGCCCAAAAGGAAAAGAAGAAATCCCTCCTCTGTTTTGACTCACATGAACCCCCCCATACTCGTCAGAAAAATTCGAATCAACGAAAAATCTTTTCTTTCCTCATTCCCCCCGGCCTGGGCCAGGGTTTGCGGTTTAACTATAAGGTTCCCGCAACGAGATGAGGGGTTTGCGACGATCCCGCCACGGGCTCTGGACATAAATCCCAAGCCCTGAATGAACCCTCCTTCCCATCAGAAGGATACATTGAAAACGCATTCGCCAGTCGGGCATAAATTTCCGCGACACCTTGATTCCTGAGTAGACGTAAAATTGCCCGCGGGTCTTCATCCCAGAGTTACCAAAAAAAAAAAAAAAAGGTCTCACTCTCTCGCGGGAAGGCAACAAAACAAAAAATCCGTCCCAAATCTAGTTCAAGCTTCTCTTCCCCGGCTAAAAAAAAAAATCCATGAACAAATAAAACACGTCTTAAGTGGGAGTAATCTCATGCTCTCCGAAGTAATTGGGTCCCTCAAACTTGATTAGGTTCATTGTTCTCATCCTCAAGTTCCGCCCCAAGCCACTGTGACAAAAAAAAAAATTTGTCATAAAAACGACCAGCGGCGTTTATAAAAAATAATACTTGTTCTCGATCCGAAGTGAAATTGTTCTCCCACAAGGCGTACCGAACATCAGCAGTCCGCTAACAATATCGTATTCAAAAGCACCTAATTGCTTTCGAGTTCAAAGAGCATGTAACGAACGGTACAGTGCATCCAATTAAACATTTCCTGCTTCCGTTTCTCCGCTTGTAGGACTTTCATGATGCCGTTCTTTTTTCTTTTAGTACCACCTCACTAAAATTTTCTTATCACGGAATCACAGCCTTGCTTTTTATTTTACGCGGGGGCTATTTTTACACAGCTGATCTTCGGACAAGATTCCGCAGATGCATTTCACCCCGTGACCTGGAAACGCATGCATAAAATTGCAGGTGGTGTCTTTTGGTAAATGGGCACCTTTCGCCAAAAGATTCCATGCTCGCATAAATAAGGATTTTTCGAGTAAATTGGTTTTAATTTTGCATTCCGACTCAAGCACTTTTTCATGCTCGCACTTGAATATTTAAACGGATTGTTCGAAAATTTGCTCATATACAGAACTTTATTCTCATGATCTGCGGGAGCAGTCAGTTAATAATCAAATCGACGCGTGTCCGTTAAACTCTCCAAGAGTTGAAAAAGGTCAAATTTGAGGTGGATGGATGGGAATTATTCCTTCTCGGAAGTTTATTAATAATTACAGTACTACTCGAAAACATAAGGAATAATATCTAAAAAGATGAACAAAAACGCGAAAACGTGGATGTGAGCAAGTACAATGCAAAATAAAGCGACACTCGGAAATGCTTGCAAAAATGAGAAAACTGAAATTTAAAAAAACCTGTACCAGCATATTTTAATATTTGTTCACTCGCAATTTATAAACGTTATCTCCGTTGATTTACACTCTATATTTCTGAAAATGCCTTGACAGATATCACCGGAATTCGAACATTGTTCCAAATATGCCCCTCTACTTTATTCCCATGATCCGCGGAAGAACTCAAATGAAAATCAAATCGGCGCGTGTTCGTTAGTCTTTTCAAGGGTTAGAAAAGGTCAAATTTGAAGTGGATTTATGGTAATTATTTCCTTCTGGAGCAGCTTACATTGATTACTACACGAAAGACAAAAAAAATATCTCGGAAGAGAGCATGTACACAATACAGCGACTCTCAGAATTGCGTGCAAAAATGAGCCAACTTTATTCAAGAAGAAGAAACCCAACCCACCTCATTTCAATCTTCCTCGCTCGCTATTTTTGAAAATTCATCCTCTTTGATTTGCTATCCTCTCGAAAATACTTGACAAGACATCACAACAGGAAATTTCGAACACGTGGGAGAGCACTCTGGATGGTAACCCTGACAAGAAAATATGCTGCCTACAGGAAATTTGGGGACCACGGACCGCGAAACTCGGGCTCATGGGAGACAAATGTCCAGCGCCTGCGGAAACCTCTAACGGAAGTTCCATCCCAGGAATAAATCTCTGCGGAACCCACTGCTTCCTTCCTTCTCACTCTCTCACAATTGGGAAAAGAGAAAAGAGGAAGACAGAAGAAACGGAAATAAGCTCGAAAAGAAAAAAATCCGTTCCCTTCTAAGGACATGGGAGGCAAAGATGAGGGCGAAATGAGAAAGAAAAAAATAAGAGAGTGAGAGAGAGAAATAAGTTGGGTTTCCTTTTGGGTTCTGTGGAGCGCGCGGTGTTGAAAACCCCGTCGGTTTCTCGTGCGGAGGCGCATTCGGGGCCCCGGGAGAAGCGACAAATTTATGCGGCGTGTGATTGACGCAACACGACGTGAAACTCCGGCCCACGGAAACCCGAGGAACCGTCGAAAAAAAGGCCTTCGCGTGTCATAAATCCGGGTCTGCGGCTTGCCATTCAACGCAACAGGAGAACCCCTCTCCCTCTCTCTCAATACACACATATTTCTTTCTCTCTCTCTCTCTCTCTTCTGCCAGTCAGTGATCATCTTCTTCGTAACACAAACGGTCACGACCCCGAATCGCTGTGTATGTGAGTGTTTTTTTTTTTATCAACTTCCTCCGCTCTCTTTCTCCTTTCCACATCCATGTCCTGTCTTCATACTTCGGTCTCTCACATGGAAAAAAAACCCTCGCCATTTGCGCACAAAAGAGAAACAGTTCGCGCGAAATTCCCTCCCACCGCCGACACGGCCGTGAAAAACACGACGCGGTCAACGACTCGTCGCCGTTTTTCCTGAGTTGCCCAGCTGAGAAAATCGCGCACCTACAAAAACCCCGCAGGTAAAATAAGAAGTATAGACGAAAGAACTATAAAAATTTACGACGAAATGCGTGCAAATACATAAAGTTCAAGTTTCTCAATTTGGAGAACGGGGGGGGGGGAACATATCTTCAACCCATTGTTGAGCTTCAAACAATTTTCTTCAGAATCCCACAGCCACCAAAATCCAGCAGATAGGATAACAAAGAATTCGAAAGAAACTATGACTGCGAACATTTTTATTTTTAAATATGCGTACAAATATGAAGTTCAAGTTTACAATTTTGGACAGGGAACGAATAGCTTCCACCCATCATTGTTGAACTTCCAATAATTTTCTTTAGGATCCTGCTGCACCAAAACCCCACGGGTATGATGATAAATAATGCCGAAGAAAATATGACTGAGAAGAATTTAAAAATGCGTTCAAACGTGGAGTTCAAATTTCTCATTTCGGAGAAGGAGCGCATGTCTGCTACATGTTTTTTCAAGTTTAAATAATTTTCTTTCATTGTCATATCCAGAATCCTGCCTTCAAGCTGAACAACCTACAGTACACGAGTTCTTAATATAATTTAATTATTTTCAACGAATTATGAAATGCTGCTCAGTTGAGACCTTTTTTTTTACATTAAAAAAAGTTTAAATCTTAATAAAGAAAGATTTGAATTGATTGTAGGCCTGTACAGTATTTGTTTTAATACTGTACTTATAAATCTCCACGTAGCATTGCCAAATACTCGTATAGCTGCGGGATTTTCGTTCCTCTGGGATATTTTTATTGCGTCATTTTCTCCCGCGCCCTCAACTGCTGTTCGTTTCGGCCTTTCGTATTTTTTTCAAGCCACGCCATTAAAGACTCGATGATTTAAACGCTTTAATGAGTCAGAAATAAACTTCACGAAAGCAAAACAAAAAAAGTTCGCGGGAAAAGGGGGGCTTGATTTATTCTTCAAGGTGCAGGAACGGATGCACTTTCGAACCGAATCGATTGACCCCAGACAAGATGAAAAGGTCATGCGATCTACTTGATCTTTTTTTTTCCTTTTCTTCCCGGGGGGCTTCCGGTTTGGTGTGGCCCAAGTTACCGTTGGGATAGAGACATTACTATGAGTGAACTTACGAATGAGTGGCCTTTATGGTCATGAGAGAGGCAGAAGAAAATTCCGACGAACGAATGCTTTTTGTTCTTGGATTTCCAAGCAGTTCTCAATGTGATTGAACTGATATTCGTCAATTTAAGAAAGCACTGAAATTATTTGTCTTGCGTACGTACGGTATTTGAGCTTCAGAATAGAAATCCGGGTAAGCAGAAAAAGATTGACTGATAATTCAGCTTAACAAGTAAATAAATCTGGGTTGAGTTTCTGCAGGGATATTCTTTGCACAGCCTTTATTTTCAAGATTTTACAGAGAACCCACTCCTCTACGATGACTATTTACTGTATGTGTAAAAATATTACTGTATTTTTCTGCCGGTGCATTATTATAAGAAATGCCCCTCATCACCAATACTACGAAAAAAAATGCATACTGTTTTAAATGGTAAACATATAAAGGTAGTTTTCACGCGCCATACTTCTTGAACATTCGGGCATCTGTTCATGAGTCGAGACAGATTAATTTTTCTTTTGTTTCTAATTTATAGTTTTTTCATTCTAGCATTTTATTCTGGACTTTTCTAACCGCGGAGCCCTTGCAAACCAAGTGCCAAAAAGTGACTGCGCTGAGGAGCACTTTTTGTTGGTATCTGATTTAGATCTTTTCAAAATTTGGAAGTTCATATATTTATGGAGAAAATCTATATAAAATAACAATATATATGAATTTATTACAATTTTAAAAAGATAAAGGACAAAGCAATAACAATTGCATTTTTTTTAGCTAGTCGGACACATCTTCAGCACTTCGTGACATGGGTGGAGAACTCCGACGGTAACTTGAAAGTTGTCACTCATCAGCATGCAGTGAATTAAAAAGATCTTTTGAAAATCGGAAAAAATCCCTCAATATTAGAAAATCATGGGCTCTGTCATGGTTTTTTTTTTTTACAATCACACCAAATCTAAAAAAAATTTCAGACGCCGCATTCAACTCGGACAACCCTCATATTTGGGTTAAATTCGGTACTGTGCGCAGCTGAAGCAGGAGAAGTCGTGTTTCGTGTACTGCACTGCATGACAAACATATATAAATTTAAGGAAAAAAATTTATGAAAGAAAATAATTGTTCGGGATTTCCCGAGCGCTGAATTCCGATTAATCCAGCAGGCCGCTCATCAAGAAAACTCGGCCCGAAACCTGGGCCACGCCGCCCCTTTTTTCTCCCTCCGCCGTAGATTGTCTCATCAGATATTTTCGTGACTGGATCCCGAAGCCCATCCAACGTCACCGTCGCCGGCCAACTTGTCAAGCTAACAGGCTTTCCCTGTTCTCCATCTCGGGCGCCATCCGACCGCCATCGACGTCGGCGGTCTTTTTCTCCGACTGTCTCACAAACTGAGTAACGACGACGACGACGACGGGAAAAAAAGAGACGAATCCCTCTCCACTCCAGAGATACGCATCGCCGCAATTAACGCCCCATTAACGTCCACATTCCCTTCTCGTGCACGTTGATGTCCGAGAAAAAATACAAAATAATAATAAAGACAGAGAGATATTCAGTCGTGCAGAAAAGAAAAAACCTTAAATGCACGAGAACTTTATCACAGATCTCCGTTTCAGTCTCCGAAACGTTCATCAGGTTTCCATGCGACGGAAAATGCCCCTCTAATGAATGTCATTGATCAGCACGGCTTCTATATAAGCATCCGACTCACTAAATTTATTACGGGGAGATCAATTACTCCATGACCCATTCCTCCAGGGATTTTCGTTCTTCATAAATTTTTCTGGACAAACCTGTTCGTCGTAATTGTCACAACCTCAGGCGCACTTCGATACTAAAAAAATACCCTGTACACAATTAGGATCATTCTTTGATGCTGTAATCAGAGAAAACTACTTCATTAACCATACAGTACTCAAAAAAACTTACGAGCCTTGCTTCTTTTGTTATGACCGAGACTAGCAGGAAACTTCCATTTAGGTTGATGGTTGACTTGATTTGAAGTCTGTTTCCTTTCAAGCAATAAAATGGAAACAGCTCGGACACAAAAATAAAAAAAAATTCCATACTGGTGTAAAAAAAACACGTCTTAAATTTTATACCAATTCAAAAAATTAGCTCAGAGCGAGAGAAGGAATTTGGTATTTTCTGAGAAAGCCTGAACAATTTGAATGACAGCATACAATTTTGAGTCCGGGTTCCAATTTACCTGGCATTCAACCGTATCAAAATTTCGATGAAAGATGCGGGAGAAAATTGGCCAGTATAAGTCCGAATTTAAATTTGACGGGCTTCATTTCCCCGCTCTAATCGGCCAATTATATGCACTTCACAATTTCCGGGCGCGTCAATAATATTATGTCTCGGCATAATTTATTTATTTAATCATACGATTAAAATCGCTGTAAATGCGATAATTCGGGTAGAGGCACCCGAACGTTAGCCCGGATAAATGCAGTTTCGTTCCGGGTGGAACACGCGGTAAAATTTCCAATTGACCGCAATTTAACGAAAAATTGCGATTTACATCTTCAAAATTCTTCGCGCCTAGCAGTTCAACTGATGCCTCAAGATTTTTCTTTTGAAAAAAAAGAAATAAAAGGGTCTGAATGGGGAACACTGCAAAGCGAGGCAAGACATCTTTGACTCCCGGAAAAGCGAAGCAGAAAAATTCTATTGAAAAGGCTTGACAGGAATTTTCTGGCAGCCTCGTAAATACCAATGCTTCAAGAAAATCTCTTTCAGAAGTCATTCCTTCCTTCCACCACATTCAACCCATTGTCAACATGCCGCGAAATTGACACGTCAAATCCCCCCACCTCTCTCTCTCTCACGTGAACTTTCCCATTGAAAACCCAGCACATTTCTTCTTCCCTTCCCCGCGACAGTCGCAACGTTGACTCAGTTTTTATGCCCTGGGGCCCCTGGTCAAGGCTGCTGCTGCTGCTGGACATTGAGGGGGGAAAAAAGGAAGGAATATAGGACCACAATGCCTGGGAGAAAAATGACTCGTAATTGAACTTCTCTGATTTCAGGTGACGGGCGCTTCACACGCCCACCACGGCCCACGTGACCCCCGTTTCCTTTCCCAGCTCCACACACAGACACATATAAGACCAGAAAATCCACCACGTCTCGAAAATTCAACACGGAGACGGGAAAAAAATGGAACACTGGAGAAACCGAAGTGCTACACTTAGTCCGGAAAGAGGGGAGACCCACGAACGAAGCGGGTGAAACCGCAGGACTCGAAAATTGTTGCCCCGCTCTATATATATAATTTTTTACCTCACGACAACGTGGCTTTCGGGCTGCACATAACTTTAAACCAGAAAAAAAATAAAACCTGATGAGCGGGGATAAAAAAAAAAAAGAAAGATGGGAGCAGCCAGAAAAAGGTTTTGAAACACACTCATGCCCTGTGCTTGGCAAGAAAATCGTTGGAATGGTTCAACGCACTCGGTCGGTCGCAGTGACATTTTCATTTCTATCTATCTCTATCCGACGACACAAAAAAAAACCCCAAATTTTTCATGCATAATCTCCGTTCTTCTCTACGTTTTCTTTACTCTTCTCAGACTCCAATTTTTCAATAATCGACGAATCCGCTGATCGGATTTTAAATTCAACCCCACGTACAGATGAGATACCAATTTCATCCAATATCTGCGACATGTACTTCTAAAAGCTGGGTTACTAGTTATGAGAACGCATTAACTTCGGATCTATACCTCATTCGGATCTATACCTCTTATTCTTGTCATCCGTTGGCCTACATCACATGTCTTTGGGCAAATTTCAGGGTAGCGTTCGGATGTTCTTTTATTCTGGATAAAGAACCACAACGGTTCCGAACGCTTATTTTAAAATGACCTGAATGCTGAATTAATTTAGGATAATTTAAATTCTTTTAATCTAGCATAAAATCTCGCAAATCGCTCTATAATATAGGGCATGGATGAATTACCGCCCGTAAAATCATAAAAAGTCAAGTTGGTGACTCAACTGACTCACAACTGCTATACAATAAATCGAATTTACAAACCGCTTTTCTCTTGCAATTTAATAAAAACTGCAATACATTATACCGTAATAATGCGAATAAACCATAACATACAAAGATACAATGAACCCGACCAATGCAAAACCTGTGCGCAGAAAAGTCTGTCATCTTCGAGAATTTTCATCAATACGAACCATTATACGTATAAGTGTAATTTCGAATGTAAAACTTTTTAAAAGGTGAAGACGAGCGCCTCTGCAGGTACAAATTTTCATTTAAATCAATTCATAAAACGCTGACGCTAAATTAGCTGAACTTGTTCAGGTAATTGAGGTGCGACAAGCATATATTTTTTTCTGTAAATTCATAGAGATTCTTCTGTCGTTTTGTCTCTGGCATGAGAAATACTTTATATTGCGGAAACTCATGCTGAGAAATGAAACGAAAATAGTCTCACCTTGAGTGCAGAACCCGAAGTGACCTCGGCGACATGCAGTTGACAGACCAATCAGTCTGTCCGTGATTGTTGCACACTGTGATGGAGAACCGGCCGTAATTGGCTCGGATCAAATGAATCACGTAACCGGGTTCGCATTCCAAATGCAACGTGTTTCCTTCGCATGCATACTCGGTTCTGTATCTCGAACGTTCTGCAGAAGAAGAAGAAAAAGGATGAAAGTCAAAAATCCGTTAGTCACACTTCATCTCACGTCAAATAAATTAGGTACGATAATGAGTCTTGCCAGGAATCCGGGTTTACCAGCGCGCCACGGCCGAAACACGTAAATTAAATCTGCTCTTGACGAATGACACAGTCGTCAATGCAAATTTTTGCCATGATTCGATTCATTCGAAAAAATTAACTGATGTCAACTTTACGTTCGAGCAGAATAAATTATTTCATCAGCTAATAAAAAGGTGCGTTTTAATCAGGAATAGTTTTGTCGACCTTGTTATCAAAATATGTTCAATGCGGATAAAAATCACTTGCGTTCAACAATCGCCATAATTTAATATTTCGGATTACATTCTGCTAAAGAGGTTTGAGGAGCATTTTTGGCACACTTGCGACTTCAAATGCTTCGGGAAAATAAATTTCAGCAGGTATTTAATCTTCCTAAGCGACAAAATTTTTTAAAAAGCTGTTCAAAAAATAATGTACGCGCCTTTTAAATGTGATACAATCATGACAAGATTAGCAGAATCTCTGCGGAGAGAAAGGATGAAATTCGTCTTATGGGAATATTTTCTAAATAAAATGTAGAATCCGTGACAACTCTCGGTGGTGAAATCGACGAAACAAGGACTTTCTTTCTCGCAAAACGAATTAAGCAACCTCGGAAAAATAAATCCGCGGGGGAGGGGAAAAATCGAAGCCTTGTCATTTTGCTCATCAAACTGAGTGATGCAAGCCAAACAATTCCCCGGGGTGCTTATCGGCAGCCA
>CAJPEX010001943.1:0-46396 GCA_905338405.1 Notodromas monacha
CCTCGGCATTTCGATTCTTCACGAAACCCAGAGAGAGAGAGAAAGAGAAAAAAAAATGGAAAGAGAAAAAATACGACGACGACGAGACGACATCATCTCATAAATTGCCAATATTTCAGCCACAACATATTACGTTAAATTGTCTTGAAATTCTAATTCGGTTGGCTAATGATTGTTTATAGGGAGATTGAATGCCTTCTGTGAATGTCTAACTACAGTGAGACCCCCGTGGACACCTTGACCAGTGGACAATTCGACATAGGGACACTTATTCTATCATAAAAAATGGCCCAACATTAGGAAACTGACTCGACATAGGGACATTTTGTTGAAAAACTTCAAATACATTTCAGGTCAAATTACAAGAAACAGATATTTCCAACCCTAAAATTGGTGTAAGAAAAGTTCTTGGGCATTCCTCTTACCAATTTACCATCCATTTAGATAATTGAAAAAAAAATTACCTCCACGTCTCTCCCTGAAGGAAGAGGGAAAAAGTGATCTTATAATAAAAATGTTTCTTACGGTTGTAAAGATACATGACATGACATATGTCTCCATGTCATACTCATAAGTTAAGAAGTTTACGGGTATAAGTGCTGAAATGTATTGATTGGAATCAGTTTAAATTGGGAGACAATTTTTAATTTCATGGAATTATGGTGAGTATTTTGTGCATGAAACACCAATTAAAATCTATATAATGTAAGTCTAAGGGAAAATGACTCAACTTGGGGACATTTCGACTCAGGGACACTCTTGATGTACCAATTACGTCCGCATCTCGGGGTCTCACGGTATAATTCAGTGCATGGGGGCCCAGTCAGTTTTAAGATTCCGTTTCGTTTGGTTATACTTTTCGGGCCGTTGCAATACGTTCTCTGTGAAAAGACTCGATGTCAGTTACGAAATTCATAAAAGCCGTGGTGTTCTTGCTGACAGTTGTATGAACTTGTCTTCGGCACGGATTTAATGAAGAAAAAAATACGAGATAGAGGAGTGAAGAGACTTTTACAAAGAGGGATTTTCGAAACATCAGAGAGAAAGAGAGAAACATCTTGATTTTGAAACTCTTGCGGGTCGCTGGATTTCAGTTGGGGGGCTTTCTGTCTACCATGGGTTTTCCGTCTTGATTTCTTGTTTTTTCCCCTCTTACGCTTCCTGTTTGAATGGGATTTTTGGAACGGAGTGGACATAGAATGTGAGAGAAAGAGAGGGATAAGGAAAAAAAGGCGACAACCAAGATGTAAGAAGGATAGATATTGGGGAAAGAAAAAGGAAGAAAAAAAATAGACGACTGAGGGAAACGCGTTCCCGACAAGCTTTTGTGTGTCGCGCGAAAAAAATTCCTTTCGTGAACCTTTGCCTTTTTTCTCTTGCCGAGTGTGTCGACCTTTTGGCAATCGTGTCACTTCACGCGCGAATTGATGCCTGTTTGCGTGGCCCAGTTACTCCCTGGGTCTTCTTCTTCTTCTTCTTCTTCCTTCCCCCGATGTTTCCTTGGTACTTGCCGAGTGTGTCGACCTTTTGGCAATCGTGTCACTTCACGCGCGAATTGATGCCTGTTTGCGTGGCCCAGTTACTCCCTGGGTCTTCTTCTTCTTCTTCTTCCTTCCCCCGATGTTTCCTTGGTTGGGTTTTTGTGAAGCAATTTTCCGTGTGCCAGGAATTCCTGGGATTTTTCCCCCCACTTTTTTTTCTTCTCACTGGGTGTGTGTTATACTGGGGGTAGATTTGTTTAGGAAAACGGTTAAATTCCGTGATTTACGACCGTTTGAAGTGGGTTCGCAATCGGCTTCCGAAAGAAGCCTCGTTTCCAATTTTCTGCTCGAATTTCTGAATGAACCCGAATCCTGAATTTCCTCGTGAACCCTGACGAACTTGTTCCATTGACGGAAAATATCCCTGATAGGAGCGCTAAAAACGTCTTACGTTTGAAACCATTGATCTTAATCAATGCCTTTAAATCTAAAATACACTGTTTTATCAAGGAATGGTTTCATGGTACCACTCGAATATTTTTGGAGAAGCTGAATAAGCCGTTGATTACTTTTTCACATCTCGAAATCTGGAGGAAGTATATCCTCCAGTCCAACAGCCATTTTCAAAATGCTAATCGTTTCTCGACCTTCCCTCAGCAAATTTTTGGCTTTCTTTATCGTGACGTTGAGGGGGAAAAACTTCTTCAAAACTCCTTCATTTAGAACCCCGCTTGAAAATGGAGGAAAATAACCTCGTTCTTGACCCGAATGCCCCGGAATTGAAGCGTTTTCTCTCTCTCCCCCCACCCTTCACCGATTTGGTTGACTGACAAACCTGTGGCTGTTCTACAGGTTTGAATAGAAAAAAAAAAGGGTTTTTAATTTTTTCGGTTGCCAAGCCCTGGACGTGTGTGTGATTGGAATCAAAATGCGGATCGTGCGTGCAACGACATACGCACAAAAACCACCTCTTCAAGACCTTTTTTTTTCTCCTCCAGTTCTTCGCTGCCTTGTTCCGTGACGAATTGAACGCAGAATGAGGAGGAACCCTCCCAAAAAAAAAAAACTTTCGCTGTAATCACTGGTAACGTCAAACTCAAGTTTCAGTAGTAATTGCGAAGCAAGGTTTTTTTTTTTTTTTTTTGGTGCCTTCCCATGTGGTTCCGTTCCTCAGTTAAAGTGTCTTCGTTTCATAACGCACATGTCATTTCGCAACGCCGCGGGTTTTGAGTTCCTAATCTCAGCCCGAAGTATTATTTTTTTTCGGGGGGTGAGACGTTTCTTGCGGGAAAATCGCGTGTCTGGTCATCGTCAGTTCATGCGTTGAAAATTCTTTTTTTTTTTTTACATCCGGGCGAAAGGATTTTTTAGTGTGTGTGTGTGCTGTTGGTTAGAACCGCAACAGGTGCGAAGGAATGAAAAATTAATGGGGTTTCTTCGGGTTGGAATGAACTGCCCACCGATTGACCAGTCATAATTCAACCTTCGTGTTGATATTTAAAAATTGAGGAAAAATGATAAATCACGGGAAGAACTTATTCATGTTTTGAGACACACCAGGTGAAATGTATGTTGACTGAATCCCTAATGGTTTAGTACGTCAGATTCTATTGTTCTTCGAATGGAAGCTCGAGAAACGTATCTATTTTGGATAATATCGCAATTCTTCATTTTTGGTTTCCGAGTTTAATTCAAAAGAAGAAATGCAGTGATCGCACTGTAATTTATAATAATTGAAAAACATTATAAATTGCAGTGCTGTACAGGACATTAAATCATTCATTGAACTTATATCTGTCAAAGATTTTATCTTGTTTAAAGCTGATTTCGTGGTTCTCATTACATTCACTTAGCGATATATATCGTGAGCAAAGTTGGGAAAAATTCTCATGTCACTTGAATAATTCGTCGTAATCGGTTAAATTTGCGAAGTAAAGTCGAAAGTAGTGCATATATTTTTATCGTCCTGTAAAACTACTCATCGTCCAACTTCTGATGCTCGATTTAATTTTCACGATTTCTTTGGATTGAAATTTCGTAAGGGATGGTCTTGAAATACTGGATTAAAGTGGTCCCCCGAAAATATAATCCGGAGTTCGAGAACACTTGTAGCTGAATAAAATCGTCGCCGAACTCCGGTCGGTTAAAGACTTTTTTTTATCCGATCTCTGTGACTCAATGGAATGAAAACGTCACATGACATTTCAACGACAGCATTTGTTTTACAAAGCTGAAATTCCGCTTGAAACGAAAACTCAGTAGCCTCGTTCTTTTTACGTCTTATTCCGCCTTCGAAAAGCCTTGAGCTAACACACTTGCAATTGCGTTGCGTGGACAGCTAGTGGGAATGGGCCGTAATGAATACATGCGACAGGCTATAAATAAATTTAATGAAACTCCGTCGTGTGACACGCAATTGTTGTTTATTCGGGGAAGATGGAACAAGAAGACTGAGATGAGGAAAAAAAAAGAAGCAAAGAACGGAACCGAAGCAAACTTTTTTCTCACGCGAAAAGAAAATTATTGATGATCGGTCCCGTCCTCGGATTGATGTTCGCCCCCGGCGAGCCCGAAAAAAAAAGTCCGCAACAGTGATAATGATGGGCAAGACTGAGGACAATTCTTTCAAAACTGGGTCGAAGGTTTCGAAAGAATGTTTGAAACAAAAATAAAAGAGAAAGAATAAATTGCCGAACCATTCCGCTGTTTTTTTTTCTATTTCTCCGTGTCGTTTGTTCGTTCGCCCGGGAGGAAAAAATAGTCGGAAATTGCCCCGTGTTTAAGGATGAGGGACATTCATTCCCAACCTTCTGCCTTTTTTTCTTTCTTTCTATTCTCTCTATTGGGTCTTGTGTGTCCCGGAAGACTTTGAGAAGAGAAAGTTTTTTTCTGTTTGCTAGGTCGACTTGAAGAAAAAAAAAAGGACACGAACGAAATGCCGAGGTTTCTTATTATTCAAGGTGTTTAAAGTGTAACAAATGAGTCGGTCCCTGTTTCGCAATCCGAACTCCGCGTTTTTCCTCGGCAGAAAATCGACGACCCACGTGTTTCGAAATTTCCCATTCTAATTCATTGTACGACTGCTTCTATTCCTCTTAATTTGTCGAATTTCTGCCGAATTCTTGCGAATCTGAAGCGTTGTTTCCCCACAAATTATTTCCTCGCCAAAAATCTGTGCGCGTTTTGAGAGGTATGAAGTTGAATTATCATATGCTTCTTCTTCCAGCAATCCGGAAAGAAAACTCCGTTTAAATGATGAATGACAGTACACTATTTTAAATAGCCAATTTAACACACTGCATTTCCACTGGTAAGAATTATTTCCATCATCTGGAAGGAATACAGAAAACTGAGTATTCCGATTGAAAATGTGACGAGGTTTCTGGCAAGTTTCAGTAGCTTTTTGGTTAAATATCTCGATCACAAGTTCGATGAAACAGTTGATAATTCAAAGAAGAATTTATATTAACCTTCGACTGCAGCTGGTACAGTACAGTAATTGCAATGTAATGTGCTTTAAGATATATACAGTACAACAATTTGATTTTGTTTACAACAACTTTTCTGCCAGTTAATAAAGCTTCTGGGTACAGTTTTTTTATGCTCAGTTAAAGAACCTGAACAAGATCTCGACTCGTCTGAAAATCGTTGGCATTTTATATTCTCAATGTGGATATTATCGATGTAAATATTGAAGACGACTCCATCAAAAAAACAGAGGATGACCTTATGCCGTCCCCTCAGAAACTATGACGACGTCAGTTCGCTCATCAAGAATTTTAGTGGGAGAAGCTCGAAAGAATTCTCGTCTGAAGACATATTTACGACACTACGGTGGGGAGGGGGGTTCAAGTTCACAGGAGAAGAAAATATCCTTGTTAAAAAATACATTGAGGCGAAAAAAAAATTTTCTTGCTGATCGCGCACAATAGGCCTGACCATAAATTCCTTTCTGGTTGCGAAACAGGCCTCCTCCATTCCGATTGAATAGGCCCACACGCAACAACTTACTCCACTGACCTCACTCACAAGAATGTTGGGCACGTTTCGGAGGTGCAGTGAATGAGAAAAAGTTGCGAAATCACGCCTAAGCCACCTTGAATGTCTCTCTGTACAAGGTGAGGCGAATAAAAATGACTCCCATGTACACGAAATTTAGACATTTACTGTATATGAAAGTTCAATAAAGAAAGATACGTAGGTGTCCTTCGGGCATCCGAAATGGTTCAATTTTCTTGCCAGTGCATTTCATGGATTCCTGTATGGTCATTATTTTTCTAATTCGTAGTTACGGCAATTCATGGAAATTTTACATCACGCTGATCAATAAGCAGATTCTTGATATTGTGCTGTTTCAATTGATTCCTATGTGGTTTTTCTTTTAGAAACATTTTTACCTCGGGCCTCAAAATATTCCAGCTTTTCTGATTCTTGAAGGTTTTCAATCTCGATCTTTGGAAGTTCTGAGTGACGTTCGTAATTTAAATCAACTGGAAATTTAAAAATTCCAACGATTTCCAATCAAGATTAGTAAAAAAAATTATGGTGAATCCAGTTTTCTTCGGTTGTTGCCTAGTTTTTTGTTTTGTTTCGTTTCGTAGTTCGCGGACGCACGTTTTCAAGGTGAATCAAAAGCATTAACTTATTGGGAAACTTTTTTATCCTACAAATCCTCATTACATCCAGCAGTTTAAATCAAAAGTTGAGAAAAATGGGTACTTTTCTTTTTGACGACCCTTATAAAGGTACAATGCCAGGGAAAAGCGGCGTCGTTTTACTTGGGCTTCCCTGTCATCGGAACTTTCACTTTCAGGGTCCGAATCGAAGAATGAAAAAGGTATTAAAAAAAAATTCGACACGTGAAAGCCCAGCTGAATAACCTAGGCCTTCTTGGGAGAATATCATTTTCCTAGACACTCTCGTCTTTCTTTCCTCGCCCCACCATCTCGAAAACAAAAGAACTTCTGGAAACTTCGGTCGTTTTTTTTTTTGGTGTGTGACCTGACCCGGGTATTAAAGAACCAGACGCTTTATGACGTAGCTTGACTTCTTTAAGTGATTTCGACTTCATTTTTCATAATTTTGGGCTTTGAAGGGAAGATATCCTGTCGGCTTCTCTTCGTTTTCTGTTCGTTGAATAATTTTGAAAATTCCGGTTTTTTGTTCGTTTTTGTTTTGGCCAGACGAAAAAAAATTTGGTCTTCAGTCAGCGCTTCAGCTGGTGTGTCAAGTTAACACCAGCATTCGAAGAGACATGATCGCCAAGTAATTTTCCTTCATAACGCTGAATTTCTGCAATTAACCTTTCAAAATTCAAACATCGTAAGTATTGTATATGTGTCGCTCCTTCATCCTTGGAGAATGCAGGAGGAAGATGAAATGCTTAGTTAGACAAAGTGAAGACGCGATCATATAATTGGTCCGCGAGGCATAAGTAAAATCTAGAACCTATCGTCAACCTCGGAGGCTTATTTTTCTTGGATGATTTTTTCAGTTTAAAATTGAAGCATTTGGAAAAAACTTCCGTTACTTCATGAGAAAATTAAAAGAAATGAAAACGAAACTCACGGAATGGAATTTGGTGAGGTCTTCGAGGCGGACGAGGAGGCAGTCGAGCACGAACTGCGGTGTTGGCATGGCATTCTCGTCACCGTCAAACCCGTTGACGATGCTGCAAGTGCCAGAGTCGTCGAGGGATCGACACCCCGTGGACGACGCCTTCAGGCCAAAGGCGACGGCCGACGTTGAAGACGTCATCGTCGACGTCGTGCTGCACAACATCCGGTCCTCGTCGCTGTCGTCGCCGAACCGAAACCCTGGCACGTCCATGTCCACGTCTTCGTCATCGACAGCCACCATGTCTTCCTCGTGACACGACCGTCTCCGAGGCGCCACTGACGTCGCCGCCGCGAACTTTGAATAGTAGAGTCCGTGAGCGGCGGCGGCGACGGCTGCTGCCGCCACCAAACCAGGCGGCAGTCGAGAAAAGTTGTGATCTGCGAGAGAAAATTGAAAATATTTTCAAGCAACCAAATAATAAGAGGTAACGCATTTTCTTCAATCGAATGCTTTCACGCCTCGATTCTTTTCATGGCATGACATAAACTTTTCTTCAAATGTATGAATTAAATTGGAATGTATCCAGATCCAAGTTTTACGCATAAATTGCACAGGACAAAAAAAAATAGATTTCATCAAAGCAAGTTGAAAAAAAAACTCGAGGAAAAAAATTGGTCACGAGAGAAAAAAAATTCCTCACATCTGCAATTTGTGAAAATTTGATCTAAGTCATAATTTTTGTTTTTAGATCATTTGAAGCAAATAGCTGCTCTTCCTTCATACCATTCGGAAGATCCCAAATCCCGACAGAATCCCGTATTTTAGAGAGAAAAAAAATTAAAGATCATTCATCAGCACGCACAATCTCTCGTCTAGAATTGATTTCTTTCTATTTCTCAAACAAATTTCGTCCCGGTGAAAATACGTAGGATCGAAAGAGATTTTTAGATTTCTGGGCAAAATAATGAATGATCTAAACTCTTTTACTACGCTTCGAAAAAGCAACGAAAATGCGTCCATTCCCCAAATAGCCTTCTTCCTCATTATTAATAGGATTCCCACGGATCAATGCTTCATAAATAATCACGGTTCATTAGTCAACTCAAATAACGAGTCACGGAGTACATGTATGCGTTAATCTATCCAAAAACACACACACACACACAAAAAAGGGGGAGGGAACAACTACACAACGTCAAATCAGTATCTTCCACATGGAATGTTGACATCTCGAGCCTTTCTTCCTGCACTTCTCCGAACTCGGGTTCACACAAAAATAAAATAAAGAACATGCTTATCACGCCCTTCATAAACGTTTCAGCTGCGGCGGAAGTAGATTTTTTCGCCGATTCACATCCACCCTTAACAATACGCGTCATGTCAAACAGCTTGAAGAAAACTTAGCCCCTTTTTCCCCCCATCAAAAAAAAATATCCCCTGTCATTTGGGACTCGGATTTACACAAATTAAAAGCTGAGCAGAGAAGGAAAAAGTTGAAGAAAATCGAAATTGTTCCGCAAGAAATGCGATGTAACACAGAAATTTCGCGATTACTTCACGGATTAAGAAAATGCGTCCCTAGACAACCGAATCATGATCTAACTTCAGTAAAACGAATTACTAAAGTGTAATACTAACCAAACCTAATTGTCTCTCCTTCACTGTAAAAAAATCAGCAATTTCAAACGAACTGCAGGACGTTTAAAAAAAATTTCTCAAAAAAATGTAAGGGACTTCCGAAGAACTACTGTACTTCCTCCATTTTATACTTGACTATCAAAATGATTTAAATCGTTCTTCGTTCCGACACATTACTTGATAATCAAGTCGTCAGTCTCTTCAAGTTATATTCATGTAAGTTCCGGAATACAGTTTCCACGCTGAAAAAAATTCAACATTACCATCACGAACCAATACCGAACAGATTGGCGGAAAAAATGGAAACATTTTGCATCTGGAACTTTTCCGCATTGAAGATGGATTTTATAAGAGAATTTCAGAAAAATATACACCAGAAACGAAAATCAGGAGTCACAATTGATCATCAGCTCGGGGAATGCGCGAGGCAAAACAATAAAAATTAAATGCAAAAAAAAATAAAATACCACGCCGGATCTGAAATATTCTGCATGCTCAGCATATTTCCGTCAAGCAGCCAGACGAGTTAATTGAGCCCTGAAACCCGTGCTCTGGTTCCAAGTTCGTCAAAAAGCTCGCGTGTTCGTATATATGCAGTACGTGGCTTATTCTCTCCACATCTGCACCCTTTTTTCCCCCCAACATTTTTTTTTTCAAGCAAGTGAGAAAGCTTCTCGAAGAAGTGACGGCAAGATTCTTTTTTTTTTAACCTTTCCTTTTCCCCGTGAACAGAGATCGATCTCAGTACCCGGCGATGACGGGTCTGGGTTGGGGAACCCGCCAAGCTTCCCACGCTTGTTCGAGCCCAAGAACTCAAACCCGAACCCCCTGTTCCAAAGTTGCGCGCGCGTGTGTGTGTGTGTGTTTCGCCTTCCTTACTTGCATGTGCCAACAGCTCAGAGGCAATCGATCAGTACGTAACTTCAACATGTACGACCCGTGGGGCATGGAAGGGAAAAGTGCGCGAAGAAAACAAAACACTAAAAGTCATGCATTCTGTGAGTCACGACTGTTTACTTTACATTTTTCGTTTGACAAGAAGGACGAATGTGATCCAGGAGGCTGGCTCAGGAAACAAACCAGGAAGTTCCCAGGACAATTTTTTGCACAATATTTCGAGCGAGTATCGGAAGGAAAAGCAGTGCAGTGTTCTGCAACACCTTACGAAAATTGAAATAAAAAAATTGGGATCCAATGTCGAATTCTACAGACGACGGGATGCAAAAATCCACACCAAACTGCAATTCAAAAATAATATTACTTTTTTTTCGAAACGAGAAGGAAAAAAACATCCGTCAGGGAATGAGAGTAGTAAAACAAGGTCCTCGCCTGGCGTTATCTCACGCAGCAATTTAAAATGAATTTCAAAATTTAGCGAGCTACAATGTAACACGAAAAGAAAAGAAAAAAAATTTATCAAACAATAAAAACAGGAAGACAAATTCAGTTTGTACTTCGTTGGAAAGATAAGGCTCAAGTTTTCGACAATCTTCCAAGTTTACTCAGCAAGAAACCAGACATTGTGATCTTCGAATTAAAAAAAATATATATATATAAATATATATAGAAATTCCGTGTAAAAAAGGAGACGAATTCCGGAAAAATCTCTAGAAGTAATTCTTTTCTTGTCTCCCCCTCAATGCAGTACAGAAATGGCCCATAATAAATCCTCCCTCTCAACATTGCATGACCGAAGAATGAACCACTGTGACTTGTAACCAGTCAACCAGTCCTCTCTATATCTCTCTCTCAAGTCAAGTCAGCTGAGCGGAAGCTGAAGGCGTCAGTCCTCCTCATCGCCGGAAACGACGAATCCAAACACCTCCTAATCAGCTGATTCTTTTCCTTAACCCGAAGCAACTGGTGGCGGCAGGTCGGTTGTTGAAAACAAGCCGCCTGTGAGATAAAATACGAGCTAGTAAGGCCTGGTCGCACCGGAAACTCCGACGCGCCAGTGAGATAAAAAAGCCCCGTCGAGAGAAAAATCTCAGACAAAGGAAAACGCCTCGTCGTCGCCGCAGAAAAACGCATCGCAACTCTTAATTAAACTGCAGGGGAGAAACAGAGCAGACGAGAGAGAGAGGAAAAAATAATACAAAAAATGAACGAGATTTCATTCATTCATTCATTCGTCGTTTTATGCACTCGAACGCAGCTGTGGAAACGGAAGTAAAAATTACTCTTGTCTCGACGCCGATTCCTGCTTTTTGAGATTTTTTTTAAACCTCAGAAGGAAGCGAGGGGGAAGTATGATACATTTGATCGGACTGCTTCGCATCAGAACCAGCCCAGCTTCTTCTGCTTTTCTGCAGAACTTAATCAAAATATGGCATTGAATGAAGAGTATTTTTTTTTTACTTATGAGCGACTTCAAAAACTTGATCGTATGTACGTAAGGCCCATTGCGGAAACGGAAGTGGGACAGACCCATTCAACTCTTCCTTTCCATTTGACCGAGGAATGCACTGGATTCGAAGAGTAAAAATCGTAAACGGTCAGGAAACTTTGTCGAAGAAAAATCCATGAAAGGTCAACAAAATATAAAGGATATGATGCGAATGAAGTTTACTCACAACATTGTGTTCATCCGGAAAGTTCATCGGCAATTTAAAGTTGAAGAAATCTTGGATATACAGTAAGATATTAATGGAGAAAATGTTAAAGGAATTCCACTTCTGGCTATAAAAAATAGGAGATCGGCTGATATTTTATGAAATGGAGGTGAGTTTCACATCCCTTTCAAATCAGATCAAAATGTTTTTGAAATATGACGAAGTTCTGCATTGGATCGAAGTACCCATGAGTATTTTTCTTCTTAGGGGTTTTTTTTCCTCCGTCACACGCAGATTTCAGTTCCGAAATTTACAATACTCAAAATTTGGATTGGATTTTCATGTTTTATCGGAGAGTAGGCAATAAATTGCTAATGGAACGCCTGCAATATTAATTTATTTTACTTCGCAGTTGTTGAAAGCTGAACAAAATTCCGGTTTTAACGTGTACTGTACTTTAATTTATTTTTCACGACACCAAGGGAACATCTTTGTTGCGATGAACCGGAAAGTGTGAACCTCTTTTCCCGGAAATACGAAAACCAGGGACATGATCGCATTCGGAAATCATTACGTGAACGGGATATCCTCTCATGGACCACCTACAAATCAAAATAAATGAACCCATTACGTCTCTTTTCCAGGAAAAAATAAAATAAAGCTCGGTACGATTCCTGAGAAACCCAAGGAGAGAGGTTTTTCGAAATGCAATCGGATGAAAAGAATCAAAATCCTCTTCGATTCGGAAGAGGTTTCTTCTTCCATTTCGAATACTATTATACCGTACATCTCTGTATGGGGTAATATGACCTTAAGAAACCAAAACAAAAACCCCGCAAAGGGACATCAATCACGGGGTGTTCCTTTCGGATATTTATTCGGGTGAGCATCAAAAAAATTCGATTGTCCTTGCAGTTTCGTGACAAAACACTCGGCAAGAAACCGTTGGGACATTCCTCAGATTTAATGGAATCATCTTCACTCCTGTCAACCTTGAAGGAAACTCAGTGGAAGCATCAGCTGATACTGTACGAGGCCTTCGGGTGGCAACAAAATATCAACAATTTTAGGCATCCAGTCAGACGAACAAAAGAAAGCATATCAGCTGAGCAAAAGAAATGAGCCGTGTGCAAAACCGCTTCTTTTTTTTCTCTTAGTTCCTTTCATTTTTTTGACACAAGGTCAAACGAGTTTTTTTTTTTTAATAATGCTTCGGGTCAGCTGATGTCGGTGAAGGCGTTTGATGATCAGGATTTCAAGGATACTTTCGTCGTCAGCTGAGAGATTTAAATGACCATGCGAAGGTCCAGCATTTTCTTCCCCAAGAAGAAAAGCAAGCTCAAGAATGCGTCAAAAAAGTACTTTACTGCACTTCAACAAAATTATCCTGGCAGGAAACAAGAATAACACAGGAAGAAAGGAACATAATTGAAGCTCTGTGTCCGTAAAATCAACTTCCGTTCAAATCTGAGCTCACGAATGAAATGAAAAAGCAATTGATGAAGATGACACCGGACCGAGTGATAGACAAAAATAAACAAATGTTTCCAGCTTGCAAATCTTCACTTTTCAAGACAATTTCCGTCATAAGTCATTCAGAACGGCGATTGTACCTAGGGCGAAATTTAAAACAAACGGCTTCGATCCCGAGAGAAAACTTCATCGGACGCCTGAATTGCATACGTGATGATGGTTTGAGTCTAAAATTGCATTCCAAGCGGCAAAGATTATCAGACCAAGGAAGACAGAAAAAAAGAGTATAGTCATCAAGGACGTCTTCGAACCGAAAGCAAGAGTGCTATGAATCCAGCCATAAAATTGTAAGCAATTCCAAACAACCCCCAGACATTTCATCACCCTCCAGAGGGAAAAAGAGTGGGGGGGGGGGGAGAAGTAAGAATAAGGAAAAACGAAAATTAGCCGACAGGAACATTCAGGTTACAAACCAGGAATAAATCTCGTCGTTTCTCTTCCCCGACTTACGCCCTAAATTAGGCACAAATATATAAACCGAAAAAAGGATAAGCTTTTCCTCCCTTTTCTAGACGCCGATGAAGGAGGGTAAAAAAAAAAGAGAAAAAAATCCCAGCTCCGCATACTTCAACTGGGCACTGAACTCAATTCCCGTGTCTTAACTGGCGCAAAGGCGGGCCGGTCCCAAGGCCAGGGACTCTGTCGGGAAGGAAACACATTTCAAAGTATTGGCCATGGGTATACCGAAATTTTCAGGATAGTTTCCTTCGACAGTGAAATGATCAACCCTGTAGTGTCACATAAAACAAAAAACACACCAGAAAACGCAAAACATATAACATTTTGAGACCAGCAGGAAGTCATCAATCCTTGAACAAGAGAATGGACATTGAAATCGAATCCCATCATGATGTTTAGCGTAACTATTCGAAAGGGAAAAAGGTAGCACTTCAGGTCGAAATACAGTATAACACAGAGCGCCATAAACCAACCCAAAAGTTTGGCTTATGAAAAAAAATATTAGGTTCAATTTAATCCCGCAGTGACAGGAAATGATGAAGCATTCAACATTAAGCATATCGAAATCGGCTCACAGACCTGAGGTCATCAAAATGAGACTCCATTTTGATACTCAAATGAGAAAACAATGATTTGAGATATTTTTCGAAAATAAAATCATCAGCGTAATCATGCTACACCTTGAAAATTTTGAGTAAATAATTCAACAAGATTGATCAAAATATGAGGAGAATCTCCAGCACTTAGTAAATATGACTGATTCCAGAAAAATGATTAAATAAAATTAACAACAAAATTCTCGCGGAACACCATGAACCTCATTTTATGGATTAATCAAAACATCAGATTCAAAAATCATCAATTTGTGAAATTTTGGGAGACTTTTCTTCGACAGAATCGACGATAAATAATCAAAGAAACCAAAATATTACGACCAGAAAAATGTTCAAAATCCACAAACACGAGTAAAAATTCACTGTGTTCCGGATTACAAAGAATACTCGTAAGATTGTGAGAGAGACCAAGACTCGAAGGGTGTTTCGACTCCTTCATTACCCCGTAGTTAAGTTGGCCCAGTGGAAAATTTCACTGCATTTTCGTTGGCATGAAGAAATTACCCCAACAACAGAGGAAACGCGTTTAGAATGTCTCATCAATAGTCTCAAGAAAATACGGGGGATTAGAGTAAAAAAAAAAAATTTAAGATGAGGCCATCAAAACCCGCCTCCACCAAGTCATAGATTCAAAAAAAAAAAGTTAACAACATTGATCACATCAGAATTTCTTGAGCGCAATTCCCGAGGAATTCGAACATCCTCCAAAAACCATATTCTGCTCAAACATTTCCCCTCAAATGACATCAGGGTTTCCTGGGAACGAAGAATCTTTCGCCCTGGAAGAAGAAAAAAAAACCCTCTTCAAGGCTAATCCCAGTTAACCTCCAGGCCTAAATCAAAGTAAAAAAGCCCTTCCAATTTCCCCTCTAAACCCGGTCGTTATTTGCAACTCAAAAGCAGCGACAGACACGAAAAGATTTCAACTGTCAACCCGAAAATGAAAGCAGGAAAGAAAGAAACTCACCAGTGGCGCACAAGGTGATGAAAACACGGGCGTGCAAACGGATCTGCTCAGTGTCCACGAACGGCATCAACGTGAGCAAGAGTTGGGATAATCGGTAAATTATGGGGTCAACGAAGTCGTGACCTGTTGTGGCATTCAGGTCCCACCGAAGTCGAGCCAACACCAACAATTCGCAGCACTGAAAAGATAAAAAAAGAAAGGTTGTCAAATTCAATCAACCCACAAAGTACGACAATATTTCGAAAATATACATTAAAAATTCAACATCAATCGTTTTCCAGAAGAATTTCGTGATCGACGAAATGAAAATATCTCAAATTCCAGGCTACAATTTGAAATTGTTTCTTCATTTGAATGAGAGAAAAAAAATGCTTTCAGCCGTTTCACAAAAAATACATCGACGCCATCGATTTAAATTTAAATACGGTATGGAATATTTATCAAGTCACCATCTTGTTATTCCTTCGACCCCACACAGAACTTTAAAATAACCCACGGACTTCTCAGAACTCTATAATTAAAGCTTCCCTACACAAAAACTTTGTTTCGACTCACTCTCGCGGATTTTTTTTCTCTATTAAAAGGATGTGTTCGTAGTTATCAGAAGATCTTCGGGAGATGCATGGATTATTTCCACACGTATCATAACTGTGAAACACGTCCTGAAACAGTTATAAGCTGCAAAAACTTCCGTCGACACGTACTGATAATCACCATACGCATCGATATTAAAAATACATTCGACTGCGGATTTTAAAAAAAACCTGCAGCATACCGTTAATCTCAAGCATTTAAAGTTGTCCTTAATCTGATCCGTTCCTCGAATCCCGATAAAAAAAAATACGAATGCGAAGAAGAAAAGAAAATCGTTCGTAATCCGACACCAACTTCAGCCTTTAAATCTTGAGTAACTTGGAAAATTTCCCGTTCGAGAAATAAATAATTATCCCAAATGCAAAATAATCTAACATTAACTTCGCTATAATATGGAGAACGCAGAAGGTTTCACATTTTCATACAAAAACAAAGATAAGATATTTAAGATATTCCGTGCTTAAAACTGCAAACGGTGCTGAATTACTTCCATATTGCTACCGTATAAACGATTAAAACCAGCGCTTTTTTTCTAATATATTATATCATATCCCAAAGAAAAACAAGACGCATAAAAAAACTGCATGTAATTCAAACCAATATTTCCGGCATCTTTTCGGCAGCTCCCAGTGATACCCAAGTAATACAACGAAACAAAACTTAAACTTCTAGCACCGCAAAAAAAATAAATAATGCCAACTTCACCTCGAGACGTGAAAATGCGTCAAGTTTTCGTGGTTTCATCGCAAACATCAATTACTCGAAGCCATGATGATCAGTGACGTCGGAAACGCAACGATCAAGAAATTGGGAACTCGGGCGTGTAATTTAAAAACCTTCGCAATCACCTCGATTAAAGAACCCCTTTCCTTTTCTCACCCTATTTCTGAGACCTTCGGGGTCAGTCACGCGTAACAACACTGTGACCACGAGGCCAAATAGTGACTTCAGAATACCATAAACAAAAGCAAGAATCGTTCGCCAGAAAATAATTGCAGCTCAGTTGCTTCCCAAGACTTGCTACAGACACAGAAAAAATAGATAACCGTAAAGAATTACTTCGAAAAAAAATCACGAATAAAATGATCAGATAAAGCGAAATCACAATTTCTAGAAAAGATGATGATGCGGACAAAAAGAAAAATACGAGAAAGATTAATTTCCACGGCCAAGTTCGCAACTCAGCCCTAATTTGCCTATTCAAGAAGACTTTATATAATAATTTGCACTTATTTTTATGGCTCTATAATCTCCAATCGGAATCAATTAAGTTGATTCTGCTCATTAGAAATTTCCTACGACTAAACCAGGAACAGCTTCTTCAGAGAAAATTATAAATCCAGTCAGCAAACCTGACGATGAGACGTTTCACAACCCGAAACATGATTATTATTCTGGAACAATTATCCTGCAATTCATCAACAACTTTATGGGCGTCCAATAATATATAAATATCCTCCTTAAAATTCAACATTAAATTCGATGATGTAAATTGATTCTGTCGCTTCCCTCTTCACAGCTCACAAGGAATCGAACGGATCATAAGACCAGGAATTTAAGCCTCCGGAACTAATCCCTAAAGCTCGCCTCACTCTGGCTCGAAATTTAAACTCCAAGCTAGCATACGGTGAAAGAGCAGAAGAGGGAGGAGAAAAGCAAAGGATTTCGTAAGCAATCCTGCGGGTTTTGAGCTCTTTTTTTTTTTCCTGTGTATGTGTGTGCCTTTCTCCCTCTCCATCCACGAGACACCACGCATTGCCCAAGAACCACCAACTCCGCCACCACGACTCCAAAAAAAAAAAAGACCGCCTCCTTATATATTTTCCCCGTCAGGAAAAACTATTCGAAGAGTAAAACGCCTGGAACTCTGGCGGCTCTGAAGAAAGCCGCCGCCAAAAAAGGCTACTAAATTTCAGAAGGAATATTTCTTCCAAATCAAGTTTTTTATTAATGAGTTATACGACGGAGGAATCTAAGATTGTTTAATTCCGATAAGATACTGTGCTTCCTGTACGTTATCATACTTCCAAGTAAAGTACTGTATCTTCTTCGCACTCCCAGAAACTAAGCAATTGAAGCTCACCTTTATCCAAGAACTTTAAACGATTCATAGACGGAGAATCTTTTAAAAATATCACATACAGTAATTCCATCATCAGAAATGAATTCATACAAAAGTCGAGCATTTTCACAAGCAAAATTGAATAAATCGAAATTTCGAAGACGAGTAAATCTGCAATTAATAAAAATCGACAAACTATTCCGAATGAAAAGCAATCCGAAAAAAACCAAAATTTTTCTCGCTGGCTCGAATTATCTCTTTGACTTCTATTGTTTGCTCTTCCTTCGTTGATACAAATCAACATTCCACACATTAAAAATGTATGATGAAAAAGGAAGAAATTCAGTTTTTTTCTCTTTGAGCTGCTTTTCGCTGACGACTCTTCTACGAAATTATTCGTTTAATTTACTCCTGTAATTGAACCCGACAGATTTCCCAGAAATTCGCCATCAAGATCTCAGAGCGAAAAAGTCTCACTTACGAACCTTCAATTGCGACGATTTTCCCCACAATACTGTAAAATATTCCAAATCTTCCAGTCCAAAAAAAAAAGAGGAAACCTTCACGCCGCGTGTCTGAAAAATGTGCGACTGAAAAGCGCCTTTACAGAACGCATGCGCGGAAGGAAACACACACACACACACACTCACAAAAGAGGAAGGGGACCTTACATACACGCATTCGAATAGAGGAGGGGAAACAGGAACGAAGGACAGGGCGAAATGGGTAGAAGAAATACACCACACACACACAAAAGTGGGAGAGAGAAAGATGTGTGGGATGTAAAAAGGAACGAAATAAAAAAAAAAAGATCGCTAGAGACGAGGAAACGGGGACACGGGGCCAGGTGGTGTTCCGGCGAAGCGAACTGTAATTTTCTGCCCTGACCTGGCGTGCCTCGAGGACCACCTAGGCCCAGTTCACAACGACTTGCACCAACTCGCATTCGGATGGAGTAAGACGGATCGAAAAGGAAGAAAATAAAAGTATTGTATCGTACAAGCACATCGAAGACTTGCATAAAGCCACTTCAGGGAAAATTCAGATTCTTATGCAACCTGGGCCATGAGCGATATTCAGAATAATAAAAATTATTCTGAGAGTAAATCCGGGAGTTATTCCGAATAAATTCTATATACAGTAGTATGTGTATTACATAAAGCCTATGACGAAAATGAGCTAATACTCATTTAGAATGATGTGCCATCTCAATTTTTATGAAGTGCAATTTAACACAACAGGAAGATTTGTACAGTGAAAATCGGAGACATGCGTAAACCGTGCTTCCATCTTAAATACTAATCCTCAATTCAATAATTTCGCAAGCAACACTTGAAAAAAAAAATTTTTCACTGCGCATTATATTCTCAAAAATAGGCAGACACATTTGTGACAAAAGAAGAGTTCACGAAGTCTATCTCACTTTAATTGAGATCATGAGATTAATTGAGATTAACTCAACCTAGATTAATTTCTCATTTCCAATATTCCCCATTTAAAAAATATAAAAGAGGTCAAATGTTCCGTTTATGCACAGGACTTCTCACATTATTTGAGAATTTCCAAACGCATTCACAGGTCAAAAATATAATCGCCTAAGATGTCCAAAATCTTGATCCCAAAACGGATAACCCTACGAAATGATATTAAAAGTATATTTCAAGTAAGTTACCCAGCATTTAAGAATCGGAAATACCCTAAATCCGAATGAGAAGTTAACAGCAGTTGAAAAAGTTCGAGTGGCACAAAAAAACAGACAAAAGAACGATGAATAATCACCTGGAAAATGGTCAATCCCATCCGGAAATGATTCAAATGAACATTTTTTAATAGTTAGCCCCAAAAGGGTCATAAAATTGAAAGACGAAAGCTCTCGAACACATTTAATTTTGGAGATTTCCCAAGACTAGAGTGCTCGCTGAATCAACGCCGTGAAGAAGTATTAAGAAAAAACATATCGATTGACCTCGAGACTTAGATTAGGTTGCCTCATAAACCCGAGGTGAAGAGGAAAAGCTTCGACCCGCTTTTTTCTTCACATCCAAGGCTTTAAAATCCGAGACCCGACGGATGAGAAAAAGGCTCGATTCACACCAACACTCGAATAACAAGCTCATTCCCGTTTCTGAATATCGTTCTCAAGAAAGGAAGAAAAACTATTCATGACATGATCGACTCACCATGAGCTGATCGTGGCTGATGGAGTCGTCTGTGTACATGACGAGGTCTCTGGGTTTGAGCGCATCCTTCATCCACACTTTGGAGGCGACCAGGAGACACGTTGTGCCAATCAACTGGAAAGTTGACTTCTTGATCACCGTAGTGCACAAAAATCTGTCCATGTAATTCGTCGCCGAAGCGAAAACCTCCTCTGGACACCCTTGTTCCTCACAAACCTGAGAAGTCACAGAAACTTTTTTTTTCAAATCTGCATGTACACGGATCGGAGAGGTTCAACGGGACAATTTTTTGATCCGACTTCAAATAAAATACACAAGTTTCTCAAGTCAAATTTCAAACATCTCAAAATGTGTTCGATTCTCGAAGGAGAAATCATAACAGTAAGTAATATAAATCACGTATTCCTCGTTTTTTCACTTCGATTACATATTCTTCTTCGGCGCAGAAATTCCACTGTATAAATGAAAACTCAAAAATACTATGACATAATTAGCAGTTATTTTTGCCTTTTCACTAATCCAACTGTTGAATTAAATGCGTTTCTAACAATATTCAAAACGAAATAGTGAATTTCCCACTGCACACGACCTCTTCGAAATTGTTTAAATGCATACGCTACTCAAGATGACAGTGAAATACTTCTGATTAGTTCATTCCGGTTGAAAAGGTGGAATATGAATTACAATACAACATACCTCCAACATCCAATTGGCGACGATTTTTCGCATATACGGCTTGATATCGTTTTGAACTTTCTCGAAATAATCCATTCGAGGAGTGTAGAAATCTTGCATAGAAATCAGGTTTTCCAGGGCGCGATCATCAGCAAGGATTTCCGGGTCGGCGTAAGTGCGACAGGATTCCAGCTTTTCATAGCACATCAACGATCGGCCTTTGCCGGAATCCGATGAGGATTTGGCCATCGTTTGACAAAACACCCGAATAAGAGCTAATTATTGGGGTCTGTCTTACAATGCAGTTAATGCTTTAATATAACGAATGCTGGACTTCACTTGAGCTTCTTGATCGGCCTCCGCACACCAGGCCGGTCAGGATTCTTTTCACAGTGGACAAGTCACTGATACCTGTTTCCACCACCACCTGATGAACAGAAATTTTAATTCATTTCTCAGATTATCACTCACTAATGAAACTTGAAGAACCCGGGAGCAACCCCGACACACTAGTTCAACGAAATTTCCGCGAACCAAAACCAACATCAAAATTCTCAGCATTTTTCAGATTATTCGAATCATCACGACGAAATATGCGCACCTTATGACATATTCGCGAGACTTCGTGTCGCAGTTTCATGTAAAAGTCACACAAATCTACAAGGTAGTGGTATGAAGGACTAAACTATATCTACTGCATTACACGTAAGCCTCAAGAAAAGGTGGAGCTACTTAAATACACACATACTCAAAATTACGTAATAAATAATCCAGCAAACATGCAATAACTTCCAGAATATTATACGCCTTGGTCATTGTTACAAAAAACTCAAAATCTGCACTATTTCTGGGGGCCAATGGTCGCTTAAACTCGACTGTTCACGGTGCTATGAACTGCAAGACATTTAAAAGGGAGGTTGTACACAATTCCGTAGTTGTTCGCGCAGTATATTTATCTCACTCGCAAAGAGAATAAACCGCACACTGATTCCACAGTTCTCCAGAGTCGAACTCATTGATCGCTAGAAATCTACATGTGACTTCCTCACACACGCCTTAGCAACAGGCAAATATCGCACAGCACATTCTTTACTCCGCGTCTTCACGAGCGTGCGCAGCCCACCGATGACGGCGAACACTGGCGCACAGAGGTGATCCACGCGGCGTATTCATCACCGTCGATTTTCAGCAGCAGCAGCGAGCAAAGGGAAATGCGTATACAGTCTATCCGTTAGGCGGGACGAGAGAGGACACGACCGAGGGTGTGGGAGGGAGGTGGAAGGCATTGGGACAGGACAGGCCGGGCCTTAAGCGCGCCAGCTGCTGTTGAGGTGCGCGTTGCGCGTTCGTTCCTGTCTGCGCGCCCGCGCCTTTCCTTCTTTTCGTCTTTTCACTCCCCGTTTTTTCAGTCCCTCACGCGCGAGCGTACGACGTGGTGTACAGCTGCTCTGCGCGCTGGTCGCTTGGAGAGTTTTTACCGCTGTCCCGCTGTCAAAGCTGCGCTCGCATATGTACTCGCATCTTCGAAAATTGAATGCTGCGCAGGGTGCAGTTATGATTCAGTTTATGGACTTTTACTCACTCATGGAAAGTCCGTGATCCTAAAAGCATATTAATTGCATTATTCGAAGCTAGAAAGAGTGACTTATTGGCTCCATTTTCCTCCATCACGAGATACATTACAACATAGTTCAGTACAGTAATGTGAAGCTACCTGGAATACCTGATACACTCCAGTTACTACAGACACGTCAAGACGTGTTGAATGAATCACACAATTGATATAAACCATTTTTAAATACAAAAACACTTCAGAATAAGGAAACCATGCTCAGTAGGATGAAGATTGTCAAAGATGCACTGCTTTATCCATGTGAGAATTACTGCTGAAGCCAAATTTCCAGCAGCAAGATCAAATGTTTCAACGGAAATCATTCTTAATGATGTTCATTGGGGGAAACATATTCCAGTATTCAAAATAAAACTCCCATGCTATCCGGAGTCCATTGTCCAAAATGTTTACTCAAGGAATAATACATTAATTATGTGGGTAACCACGGCAATCAACTCTCTCGGATATGAAAAGTTTCTATTTGAACATCAAATTTAGAGAATGATTCGATTTTGAAGCTGGATTGATTATTGTTTCATGATCTTCAAAAGTTTGTCAAAGATCTTGATACCATCACAGCAGCAATAAGAAAAACTTCTTAGCTTTTCTGAGATTGTTTTTTTTTAATACTGCAAAAATGTACAGTATTCCGAATGATTTCTGAAGTACTCTAGGATGCGCTCTAATAAATGTAACATATTTCGTAAATTATTGATTCCACATGCGTCTGCGCTTGCAGTTGCTGGCGTCCCAGAACGATTGTAGTGTGACGCTCCCTTCGACGATTAGCCCGAAGGGTCCGCCCACCCCGTGGATGCGTTGCATATCCGTCCCTCACCGGATACATCATGTTAGTGCTCGTCGAAGGGAAAGCAGGAGAGAGAAAGAGATGGAACAATCTGCCTCTGTGAAAGCCGGAATGGAAGAACCACTTCGGGTGACGGTGGTGTTCCCTGCGCGTTCCTGCATGTGGCGTTTGAGCGCCACTGGGTTGCTTGCCATATGAGCCTTTTTCTGAAAGCCCCCATATAATTAATACTGTAGCTGGGTCCAGAAGAAGGTATGTACTGTACTGTAGCCTTTGTAACCCGCACTAGAAATTTCTGGAACTCAAAATTTAAATTCATGGGCAAACATTACCTAAAAAAAACAGGGTGCGTATCACGATTGATTAGTTTTGTAGGTCAATTTTCATGTTTCATCCGAAGTTCATTCAATAGCTCTAAGGGGGGGGGGGTGCTTTGTTCTGATTGTTGCTAGGTTACTGTAATCACTTGAAGTAAATACTGTATCGAATTATTTTGCAAAATTTGGCTTATAAAACCTTAGTGTGTTGTACAGTGATGTTGCAGATTTTCTGGTCAAGCAGTACTGCACATCAATATTTCTTTCTGACTACAAAATTCATGAATAAAAATGTAAAAGAAAATATTTTAACAAGATGCAAAAGTATAAAGTATTTCCTGTTCAGGAAGGCAAAAATTAAAATTCACAATTTCACTTGGAATGACTTGATAAGATCAATAAGCGAATAATTGATGCGTCATTGGAGATAGAATCAGTGAGAACATTAAAAAAAAAGGATGACTTGAGTTTCAATGGAAAATGATTTCAGATATGCATGCTGAATCATTCCCATGTTCGAAGTAAAAATTAGGGGTTTAATTTTATGTCATCTTAACTTCGCGAGGTCGTTCTCTGCGACTCCCTTTTTTGCGAAAAAAAGACTCACTTCTGTGCGATTGCCCGGGTTTTTGGCCAATTTCACTCGAACCCATTCATTGCTGGCTGCTGCAGGTAGTTATATAACTTGGGTTTGTGGTCATGTAAGGCGTGATGAAGCAATTAGTGTGATCAACGCGCGGGTAAATCGTGTATTGCCTAGGAACTTACCCTAGGTTTCTGATCATCTTCATGATAAAAGTAAAAACCGGAAAGTCCTGTGCAAGCTTATCCTGCAAATGAGAGGTACTGCTTGATTAGAGTACTAAATAGTACGCATTCTTTGAACGTCATGGGGTTGAGCATTGTGCTGACGAATGTTGTGTTTTGATCTATTTTTGAACCGATCCATTGAGGTTTCAATGGTAAATTTTAATTTATTTGTTAATCGAAAGTCATGGGTTCAGTCCAGACATGCTTATAGGTCTCACAGTAAATTGAAATCTTGTTAGAACACAGCCATTTGAACCAGGAAAAACTTGTTTACACCAAAAACGTTAACAAATAAATTCAAAAGAAATTTTGGCTATTGAGTATAAACGAAAAGACGTGCAATATTTTGTTGTCAGGAATAATTTGCTCTGAAAAGATTTGTACTAAATTTGCAGATGTTGATAACATGTATCACAAGGGTAAAAGGATAAATTCCTGCTAAGGGAGGCTAAAAAAAAAGATATTTATCAGCTTTTCTTCTATTTCCACTGCCTTTGATCCGCAAACTTTTGTTGTCTTCAACCACAAGAATTTTTTTATGTACATTTATTCAGAAATAGTTAACTTTGAGTGACTGTGTCCCGGCTTGTTATATTGAATATCATTTTCCTTTTTTTTTTGAAAATGCTTCCCTCCAATTTCGAAGTATGAAGACAACGTATAAAAACGCAACAGCCGAAATACGGGGACTAAAGGAGCCATAAAATTCCTAATTATGTACTATGCCTGGAGTAATTTTCACGGTGTTTACTTTTAATTCCAATATACTGTACTGTATAATGAAATAATTTCAATTTATTTTTGGCTTTGAAAACGGAGCCAAAATTTTTTCCAAGCCTTCTTGCAGGTCGAAAATTTTCAAGTTCCCTTTTCGGTTAAAAAGCAAAAATGTCCGTTTGTCACTTTCTGGACCGCTTTCGCAACCCCATCAGCGAACTCCCCCTTTTTTCACGGACCACAGCAATTACCGTAGCAGGGTTCATCAAAAATGCATGCCCTAATTAATCCTCGTTCCATCTGTGGGCCATGATATATTGAAGCGATTAAAGCTCAATAAAAAAAAGGAAACACGTGAGAGACATTCTACCCGGGCTGTGGGAGAGTTTTTCGGGGACCCCCGAAGGTTGTTTCGAGATGCATATAGAGATAATATTTACTTCCTTCCGAAAGCGATACGAGGAATAAAACGGAAGCTGTGTGGGCACCAGATAAAATAGAGAGGACAGGAAACCCCGAGCTTAATTAAAGCTCTCTGATGCCAGAATATAGGGGTAATTTCATCTCTACTTTTTTTTCTATCTTTTATTTTGGTTTGGCCGTTATTTCTGCGCGGTTGGGCTACTTATTCCGGGTGCGAAAAATTTTGTGGTGTGCAATTTTGCTGGCGGAATTGACACCCCGCAGTCGTGGCTTTTCCATTTTTGGCGTGGGAATCAGCATGCCTGTTTCCGGATGACGGAAATACTTTTTTTTTTTTTTGCCTTCGGTATGATGACCGTGGTCATAACATTATTGGGTCGCACCTTTTGCAAACATTTCCGGGTTTTGTGCTAAATTCATAATTATATTCAATACTTTTACTGTATTTTTCATGAAAAGTTTCCAAGACCGTGTTTAAAAAGTACAGGATATGTGTCTTGCAGAATTTAACATAAAGATTGTTCGCTGAGTATATGAAAGAGCATGTTTGAAGCATCTTCGAATCACGAGAATTTAAATACGGTAAATGCGGATTGCTTTCCATTTTAAATACTCGGGAATGTCGGGATCAAATAAACCACTGTTTTTGTTGTTGTCTTTGATACCATATCTCGATGCATTTTCAAGTCTTCAAGTATGGATATGCAGATATTTTTTTTCAATCATCGTAGACTTTTTTCCTTTGATGGGTAGGGATCCTTTGGGTTTGTAACACGTGACAAGATTCGGCGAACAGTCAATTGAATCGAAGGTCAATTGAAGGCCAGGTAATGCATGTTCTACTATATGTATATAACCATCCTGTTACAGACCAAGAATTCAAGGTACAGTGAAATTTATTTTATCGCCAAATTTTCTAATGCTTTTGGGTAATCTCAGAAGAGTATTGTCAAGTAAGAAGAAGGCTTTTGGAAATGCATTCAAAATTTTTTTTGAAATTTGCGCTAGGCATGTCCTAAAATTATTCAATTTTTTTCCATGAAATCCATGACCGTGTCTTCTGTCAGATCCCCAACATACCTCTGAGAAATTCTTGTTAAAAGTGCCATATGTGAGTTTCTACACACCAAGACTTGTTTTGTTTGCTTTACCCAATAGAATCTGAAAATTCTCACAGAAAAGAGTTTTAGAAGCAAAGAATAAGCGCAATAAGACTTGCTATGCAGTACAGGTGGTACCTTGTAATTTGACCTCCTGCAATTTGACCATCCTGCAATTCAATGGTCAAATTTGCAGGGAGATTGACTTGCAATTTGACCCTTGACCCGCAATTCAACCTGCTTCTTTCCATTTTTAAAAATTTTTACAACTTACATTTTGAATTTTATGGAGTGTCTTGCAATTCACCCCTAATTTGGCAATGAATTAGGGTTGAATTGCAAGGTATCCACATGAAGAAGGAAAGTATGAAAAAGTAGCATAATATTACCCTGCTTTTTATGAATTAGAAAAAAAAGGTCAAGATGAAATTTATTTTTGTTTGAGTGATACGCGCACCTTTATTCTCAAAAATCAGAGGAAGAAGGGGTGTGTCCGTCGTATGAAAGAAATCAAATTTTCAAAAATGTTCAGTGGTCACTTTGGTCAGATGCATGTCACACTTCAATATAAATGGAAATTTTTGACAGGAACTTTTTAAATTCAAAAAATTGAAAATTAATTGAATTCATATTCAAATTTTAAATTCTGGTGTCTCTTATTTTTGAAATATTGCAGTTTTTGGTTACTTAGACAGGGATGCGCATTTTATTTGAGAATAGGATTTCTTTGAGATTTCAGGGATTACTACATTTTTGAGATTACTACATTGGGGTGCGTGTCTTGCACAATGGGCAGGTGGCACTGGAGTAAATGGGGTAGCTGAATTTGTTCAAGACAGATTTAACATTTAAAAACAATTTTTTTCAGCTTTTCTAAAATTGTTGGAAAAGTGTCTGAATCTTGAGATATTTTCTGGGGTGGATGTTTTTCATTTTTAGTGTCCCCAAGTCAAATTGCCTGTATTTTGAGGCATCTTTGTGTTGGGCTCGCTCTCTCTCTCTCTCTCTCTCTTTCTTTTTTTTGTTGTTGTAACGTTCCTGATGTACCCGTTTGAGTTTCCAAAGTAGAACACATACTACGACTTCTACGAGTCCTGCACCTCTGACGCCCGTGTCCAGCCAACACAACCAGCACAGCAACGGATATTTCACCCTCCCGTAGCTTTAGTTTATTTTTTTCCTTCCCCCCACACTAGTTCCTTCCTCCCCCGCATGGCTGTTTCCGGAAAAACCGGGTCGTTGCCGATGAATGACAGTCACACAGATTCCGGCACCACGCCCCGTGGAATCCCTCCCCCCACCATCACCACTACCTTTGGCTGCTGCACCACCATATAGAGAGAATTCGATTTTTTTTTCTGTTTCCCATCTATATAGTATTTTTCATGGAAAGAAAAGGGAGGAAAGCAAAATAGGCCCACACAAAGGCTAGTGAGGAAAACGAACAGAAAACTGTGAAAGGCATAAATCCATGCGCTCCCATTTCCTAGCTGCTGCTGGCAACTCATTATTCCCGCTTCGAAACTCGTGATTTCGGGGGTGGATTTAAATGAATTTTATTTTTTTGTTTTTTTGCCGAACACCCCTACGCCTGCTTTTTCCGTTTCCACTGAAGCGCATGCAGTGTGGTTTGAGTGATGCTTGCGGGATTTTTTTGAATCGCGACGAGGGCGTGTATTGTTCATTGATTTTGTGTAGTTGGTTTCTCCGTGTTTTGTTGAATGAAATATTTGAATTTTAACGAATCACTTTGAAGCCCAGTATATAGTTGAATTATGTGGGATTTGGGAAGGTTATTGCGGGGCATTCGAAGTTTGCTGCCCCGCGGGAAGGTTTTAATAAAGTTGCTGAATTTGTATTCGAGTGTTTCCCACGTGCACAGTATTTTCAAATTTATGAAGTGTACCGAATTTGTTGGGCGAAAAATAGAAGCCCAACATTCGCCAATTTGTTGGCGAAAAATATTGCACAATGAACACGTTTCCTGCTTTTTCATTCCCTTAGGGAGCCATGGTATTGAAATGACAATTTTTTATGGAAGAGTTTGAAAAATAGACATGGTTCAAAATTGGCATCGTGATGCAACATTAAGGTTTCCTTTGGGCTGGTTAAAACCGGTATGGCTAAACAAATTTGATCAAGTGTGCTTTTTATGGTAACAATCAACCCTAACGAGATTTTTTAGAGAAATTAAAAGAAATTTTAACAGATGCTGCAATAAATTTGTTACAATAAATTAGAAAAATGTCTGAAATACAATACATACCCCTTTCATTCCCAGTCGTTGCGGCAGAAGAAAACAATTTGTCTGTGATCTGAACTCCGCTTTGCGAAGCATGATTTAATTTTTTACTCAAACCTGATGCATTTCTTTTCTTTTGCCTGTAATCGCAAAACATACAACACTCATTTGCAAACCACATGTCCTTGATTTTGCTGACGAAATTTTGGGTAAAAATATATCTACATATAAGGCATTCGCCTCAGTTTCGGCGATGCATAAATTGAATGTTAGCATCCACAATATGTAAAAAATTTTTTTGGACTGAATGAAAGTTGAAAATATGAAACATGAAAAATAGAAGCACCGCAAATTACTCGTTAAGCTTAAAATATGTTTACTTGAAGGAATAGGCCTTTTTTTAATGATCCTGTTATTGATGTATAGCGCACATCAAATGTTTAGAATTGTGTAAAAGTTCGTCCCCCCCCCCTCATTGAGATGAATTCCCAATTTCTAGAATTTATTTCCACGAAGACTCGCGCGTTGTATTTTTTTTTTTTACTAGAAGACACATTTTCTGCAATAATAGCCAAAGGTAATTTTACAAAATCTAGTTCCTTTTAAAATTTGTTTATCAAAGGGTATACAGCACTTTTAATCAAATTCATCACTGACTTCTGGAAACATGTAGGATTTATTTGAGTTCACGTTTTAGTAGATCGTCTTCTGAATGGGAGGAAATTGGCTCGCGAAAGTTGAATCTCTCCGAATTAAAGACTTCAGCGACGACGAGTTGGCAATTTTCCTCTGACGATCTGTTGAAGAAATTATATTTCCTCATACAATTGCTTTTTATATTTGATTGAAACTGCTAATTAACAAGAAATTTCGGTAATAAACATACTTGGAAACCAGGGACAAATTAGCAGATTTTCATGCTGAAGAATGAAATTGCATCAGAAATTATACTCAATAAGGGCCCAGTTTGTATCAGGGCGTTGAACCTTGCATCAGGAATTCGCTTCGGCATCCTAACAAAAAAAAAAAGAGAGGCTAAATCGGACGAATGAAAAATTCTGTCCACTGAACCGCACATATATTTTTTTGGAAAGCTTTTCATCCTCAATTCGGCCCACGTGGAAAAAAATTACGAAATAATACGCGTTCCTCGGGTATTTTTTGAATCCCTCATTCCCTCAATTTTTTCAAAAAATTCCACGGTTTCCGCGTCCGATTAATGATACTGTTCGGTGAAAACGAAAGAGGAAATGAGACCTTTCAGTTTCCCTTCTAAAAAAAAATCTCACGCCCATGACCGAATTTGTTATTTTTGAGGGAGCAGAATCGCCTGATGTGTGTTTCCTGCGGAAAAAAAAATTAAATTTAGTTGTAAACCCTGCAGCTGACATTTGGGCCTTTTAAAAAGCCCTTTCCTTCCTTGGGGAAATCATTTTTAAATGAAAAAGGAGAACGGATTCCAGTGGCTTCGCTGATTCTTCATCCGGTGAAAGGGATTATTATTTTGTTTTCGAACAGGAAATCGATAAATCTTGGGATACCTAATGAGTTTTTTTAGTTTAATATTCTGAAAATTAGTATTTTCCTGTATTTTTCCATGCGTCAGGAAAAAATCTGAGCCATTTTATAATACTGTACTTCTCTCGAACGCAAAAAAATAAATACATATCACAGGCCCCCTGAAATTGTTAAAATGTCTGAGAAAAACAAATATTTGGCATGCGGGTGAATCTTTATTGTTAATGATATCAGAGACCAAGTCTGCAAGGATCTTGAAAAAAAAATAATAGAGATTCCAGTGTGTTCAACGTTTCAAGTGAAATTAATCGGTACTGTATTTAATACGCCTATTTCAAGTTACCATAGAGCAACAAGACGTTTTTTTACCATTTCTGACAGAAAGTTCAGAAGATTTAGCACCACTGCGATCAATAAGCCCATTTTTCAAGGTACTGCACAGTACTCTTAGAATAATAGCAAAATGATAAAAAAATATTCGTGCATGTTCATGATGTGTTGCTCTCAATGATAATTTTTGGTGTCCCCGGAATTAAAATAAAATTTTGCTGCGGCAATTGGAAAAAAAAATTTCTCACAGAAACTCGTACGTTAAAAAAAAAAACAATTTCAAGCTGGGATCATTTACTTCGTATAGGATCTTAATTTACTAATCCCTTACCTTAAATTTCCGAACACTTCTGCCTTTGGAAAATCAGCCTTAAAAAATTTAAAAAATATAAAGTATTAAAGAATGTCTTATTTTGAGGGAATTCTAGGAATGTCTTCAAATTCTAAAAGTTAAAGGTTTCTTCTGTTGTATCTGAGGCGCGAATTCGCAGGTGATGCATGAATTCATAACATCCGACTATTTCCTTGATTTCACCATTAAAAGTTAGATCGAAACCATGAACGCAAACATTGGAACGAAGCAGATTTAGACTTTTTTTTTTCGAAAATATGCTAGAACCTTATGAAAATGTCAGGGATTTTGACCAGAGAATTGGCGTTGGATCAAAATAGCGGAAAACTTAGTCAGTCTCCTCATCAGTTGAAAAAAAAATGAATCTCGTACCAATTATTTGCTAGTCGTTCAAAAAAATCCTTCCGAGGCATCCTGCTTAGTTAAGCCAAATTTTCAAGAAATGGAAACTCTGACCCAATATATCTGGTTCAGGAACTTTTCATTCTTATCATTAGCAGATAAAAATACGGGTGACAAACATGTGAATGCTGCATATACGCCTTGCAATATATGCTTCGACGGGTCTTCTGAAAGGAAGATATGAACGAGCTAGCAGGGGTTTAAATGTCTTTCTTTCGACGCTGAAGGTATTTTCTCGAAAACCAGCTCGAGACCCATCAGCTGTCACCAAGCTTTTGATCCCTGTCCCAAGAAAATCCCCCCCAAAAAATAAAGATAGTTAAAAGTGTCTCCCCCAAGCACTGGGGATTTATTATGTCCTTCTCTGGAGTCCCAGCATTCACCAGCAAAAAGTAGGGATCCCTTCCCCCGTTTTTATTTCAATCCGACCATAAAACCCCTCTTTTCAGAACCGCGGTTCCGGCCAGTGACCTCCGTGATTCATCCCACACTTGACCTGTTGGACTGGAAGAAGAGCGGATGTGAACCTGGACTCGAATGCCTTGGTTTTCTCTGAAAAAAATAATAATGAATGAGCAAAGAAAACCCCGAAATAAGAGAGGAATATAAGGGCTTTCTTCCTCTTCTTGGTGGAAGGTATATAGAGAGAGAGGTTCAAGGAACTGTTTATCGCACGTCGTCGCTCAAGACCAGCACAAAACACGCACTTTTAACGTTGAGCAACGCGTTGCAATTTCCTCGAAATTCTTGAATTTGTTCTTTCTTTTACGAGAAAAGATACGATTCATTTGATTCTCTGGTCTCCAGTTAATCTTGTCTAGAAAGCATCTCTGGTTTATCTGATGGCCAAACCCCTCGTGGGAGTTCTTAAGGGTTCTATATAGTGAAACTGCGTTGGTAGTGTTTGACGGGCATTTTCTGATTCGAGATTAATTTCAGGATAAGGCCTGAAAATGTCCAGGGGGAGGAAAACGTGCAGGTCTGTAACATCAAGCAGTTGATAATGAACCATCCAGCACTTGATCATGCGGAACTCCTTTATTCTCTGAATTGAACTTCAATTTTGAAATTTTGGCAGATTTGCATCAATGACACAGTTTTACGCACGTAATTGAAAAATAAATTCGTGCTTTAATGGATCTTTGATCTCGGGAACCTCCTCTATTTTCTCTGAATTTCATGAGAAAACCTTTTAATAATAATAAATCATCAACAAAATAAAAATATAATTGTTGGTCCCGGAGAAAAAAGCTCATAATTTCGGACGGTTAATGACGTAAAAAATGGATGCTGCCACTTTGAAAATCCGGGTTCCGAATTACGATCTCGGTTTCAAAAGAGATTTATTTGCGAGCATTATGAACTTACTATCGCACTTTATAAACTTGGAAAAAGTATTATTGAAAAATCTTTCTCATTGTCAGGAAGAAAAGTGAGTCATTCAGAGCACTCCAAAAAATGTAGTGTACCAGCAGCTTCCTCACGCACGCGAACAAGGTACAGTAATTTGAATATCCGCAAAACAGTTGATAAATTGTTCGAATTTCTTCTTAAATTTGTTGTACTCAAGTCATCTTGATGACGTTTTGAAGATTCGTGTATTTCCCAACTTGTGCTCATCCAAAAAATGGCCCAAAGGTGGACTCTTTCTCTACAACGATTTTCTCTGCATAACGAATTTTTGTTTGGGTTCTCTGCCCATATTACAAGAAAACTCTGCAACGAAATTCTCTCTACGATGATTTTTTTCTGGTCCCCTGAATTTTTTTTTCAGAGAATCTCTGCAACATGGGCAGATAACCCAAGCAAAAATTCATTAAGGTTTTTCTAAATTACGATTTTTTTTCTTGTCCCTTGAATATTGTTGTATAGAATCTCTGCAACATGGGCAGACATCCCAAGAAAAAATTCAAGAGACCAAAAAAATCGTAATTTAGAAAATCGTGATCCAGTACTCTACAGCAGGTGGACTTTCTTTATACGACGAAATTCTCTGTACGACAATTTTTTTGTGGTCTCTTGAATCTTTGCTTGGGTTATCAGCTCATGTTACAGGGATTCTCTGCAATGAAATTCAAGGGAAAAGTCGTGGTAGAGAGAATTTCATTGTAAAGAGAGTCCACCTGTAGAGTACTGGAAAAGAAAAAATGAAACCGGACGTGAAACTCGGTTGACGGAAGAATTCCAACGATTTATCCCGACCTTCTCAACGTCTCTTATTCCTCTATCCGGTGCTGTTGCCATTTCCCTCAGCGAATCTTCCCCTTAGTTCCTGTTTCCTGTTGGGACCCCGAGGGCAATTGTATTTATTGCTTTCATACTAATGCAGGTTTCCTGCGAGGGGAAATAACAAAAAATAAAGAAAGAAAAAAGAACATGTTTACTCCTGCACTGCTGCTCCACTCACTTAGGCTCTATATAAAATTGCGCTGGGAAAAAAATTCTTGCCGAGTGCAGCAGAGAAGAGGAAAAGCGGGCATTTAAATCTCGGATGCCCTATTGTTGTTGGGTGCTGTGGCTGGTCCCGTTGGAATAAATCGTATTCCCTGGTCGAATATTGCTTTGTGCGGCTTTCTCTTCTTTTGTGTGGTCCGGTTCCTGATTTCTTTCTTTTTTTTTCTTTTCTTTTTCTCTCGCCCATGCTTTTGTCGAACGGGATTTCAGAGCCCTGGGGGCATATGTGGAGGATGAGAAAAGGTGCGGCCTAATTTTTTTTCCACGCTTATGTGGAGCAGTGTGCATGACATTTCCTGGTTTTTGGTCTGAACCTGACAGCGAAGATCGTGTTGTTAGATTGAGGCATGGAAATTTCGTTTTCCCAGCTCGAAATTTGTAGGCGAACATTTTTATTGAATATCAACGTTACTTGCAAGAAAAAAAGCGGAATCATTGCAATTCTTCACGACGAGTGCTCTGGACAAGACTTATGATACAGTACCTCAGAAAAGGCTTATTTTTTTTTTTAATACTGCAGATTCGCTTTTGAAGATGGTCCGACTTTTGCATCAAGGATCCCATACTGCGATTTCAAAGTCAACTTGGAAACACTGCGATAAGAAAATCATGCCACAAAATTTGCCAAGACTACAGAAGCGAGTGGAGATTTTAGCTGATGAGTTTTTATTTTCGAAGAATTGTTAACGAAGGTACTTGGACTCTCTGCAACGATATTCAAAAGGGACCATAAAAAATAGACATTTGGAGAATCTTTCGAAATTCTACATGTGTGCCCTATTTTGGCACATTTTCCATTTGTTCTATTTTCTGTATTTTCCATAAAGGTGGATGGTCTTTCTACAGTGGTCTTGTATGCAACGATATTCTCTGTAGTAACGATATTTTTGTTCAGTTGAGTTGTCTTCTCATGTTATAGGGGTTCTCTGCCACAAAATTTTCCCTATGGCAATTTTTTTCTGGTCCCTCGTATTTCGTAGCAGAGAATCCTTATAAAATGAGGAGACAACTCAATTGAACAAAAATATCGTTATACAGAGAATATTGTTATGGAAAAGACCACTGTAGAAAGAGAATCCATCTGTATGGAAAATATAGTAATCTAGAAAAATTTTTTGGATAATTTTTATGGAAAATATAGAAAATACAAAATATAAAAAAATATTTCAAAATATGGCATACAAGTACACGCAGAATTTCGTCCAGAAGTCGATTCAACGCTGTTTTCACCTTTATCCACGAACATTTTTCGCTTATTCCTTGCTGGGAAATCTACGTAATTTATTCACTTCAGTTCAGGAAATTCATGCTTCAAAATTTGGCGAACTTGCTGGTTCAAGTTAGAAAGATCAAACTGAAATTCATGTGCACTTCTAAATCTTTGCAAAACCAGATACTTGATCTTATAGCAAAAAAAAAAACCTGCTTCAATAAGAATTCTCAAGAGTTCCCGAAGTCAAGAGCTTTCGCTTAAATAACTCGGGTCCTCTAATGTGAATCTTTCTCAGGACTGCATAAAACGCGCCAGTTTATAGCCGACAATCGTTCTCAGGACACTTTTTACGATCTGCTACGCCCCTTAAAAATCCTTAGCAATAGTGTTTTTTCTCTCTTTACTACGTCATCAAGTAAAATGCAAACAGAGTTTACAGTCCAAAAAAAGGGGGGGGGGAGGAAGAGGGTGTTGACATCATTTAACGCGAAACGAAGGGGAAACGCGTAAAAAAGTTTAAACCTGACATCCGTGCGAGGAAAACATGTCAAGATACGACGTTCGGTCCAAAAGTTTTTTTTTTTTTCCTGTTCCTTGAAATTGTTGAACTGGGAATCTTGTATCGCAGGAAAAAAGAAATCTTTTTCTAGTTCACATTGTAAATATAAATTGATTAATCATTTGATACTGTATTCGATTCTTTCTCCTCGGACTTCATGATGCTGAAAATTTAGATATTTTTGAAAAGTGGACCCATCCAGAGGACATTTTTTCCCTTTGATTTGAAATGCTTGTAAATTTAATCCGAGCATGCCTCTATTTTGTCAAGTACAGTACAATATTTTCGATGGACTGAAGAACTAACGAGGAAGGTCTGCACATTTTGAGTAGTTGCATGCTTTTATCCATTCCGATAATTTTTATCCTTCAATTTAAAAAGCCTAAAACAGTACTGTACGTTTTATCTTAAACAGTTTACTGTAGTGTTGTAAAAAAAAATCAACGCGTGCCGGCAAGAGATTCTGAGAAATAAAAACAGTAATTAATTTGACTGTTTAAGAAACCAATGATCTAATTTTTAAATTTATTGATTAAGTTTATTGCTGTAGCTAAATCTAAATTAGTTTCGCATGTGTGCATTTTAAAATCGCCACATTTCCTGCATTTAAACCAGAAGGGGGGTATAAATTGACCAAAAGTCACGGACGAACTTTATTACAGCCAATTAAGATTATATCCCCTACATCTTAACAATTCCTATTGGGCATGCACGCTAACATACACTATAATACCTACAGTTCTCAGAATTATTCCCTCGTCCACGAGTATAAGTGTAAAATAAAATAAAATATTTAATACGCTTCTGAGCAAAACCACAATAAAGTATTTGGCAAAAGTTCGGGTCTCGGTTCCACCAAGCTGAGACCAAGCATGTGAAGAACCCACCAGATCTTGGAGAACCTGCCTTTATTTTATTCATTCTGTTTTCCTGCCTCTGCATCTTTTTAATTTTATTTTTTTGGTGTACGTGTTTGTGTGTGTGTGTGTGTGTGTGAAGTAGTCTTCCTGTAGAACATCTCGGAGCAGCTGTCGGAACAAATTCCTGGTTTGGGCTTCAGAGCACACCGGGCCTCACGCCGAGGGGTTTTGATTCACGCCACTAGTGCTGAACAGAAAAGCCCCAGCGTGTTACCGACAGCTTCCATGGGGAATAATACTGTACTGCTGTGCAAAGAAGGTCACGTGGATGTCAACTATTCATCGCGTTTTTTCTCTTCTTCTTCTTTCATTTCATTTTTACCCATTTTTTTAAAATTCACCTTATTTAATTTTTTGGAGGGGAGATGGCACGCCGAAAAGTTGGGACATCGCTTCGTGGTGTGAATTGGGAGCACGGTTTCTTTTCAAAAGCTGCGGAAACTGCAAGGAACTGCTGCAAGTTCAAAATGAATTCTCATTTTCGTCAATTTAGTGCAGTACCTTCGTAAGCAGTCGTGTGAGTGTGTTTAAAATTGATTTTACGCGTGCGATTTGATGTAATTGATTCGTTAATCGATTAAGTTCATGTTATTTCTTTGTTTAGATAAACCTTCCGTTGACTTTTCGGTTCAAAGAAAGAATCATGGCTGTTTCATGCAGTTGCAGATTTTCGCTTCGGGTAGATTTGCAAGAAGCATTTAATATCCCCAATAAAAGGGATGAGAAATATACAGAACAGTACGTTCTTGCAAGTTTATTACTTTTCTCAATTTTGAGCGTACAGTATGAAAACCATTACCAGGTGAGCATTTTTCTGAATGCTCTTTCGTGTGTCTCTGATGTTTCGAAGACACATTCATCAAATTAAAAATACAGCAAAGATTGTTTCAAAGCAGATTTTAAATTTGAAAACAGTATTGGTTTAGGAGCAGTGCTCAAAAATCATATAGATTCCGAGTTACCAAATCATGAAAAAATAGAGAATTGTTTTACATAATTCATGGAATTGCGCATGTTTTTTTAAATAATCCAATGTTCATGAAATCGTAAATGAACAACCTGGGAAACAATTAATAATGAGTACCTTTACTGTGGTAAAATTTTCAAATCGTTGGGAGTTATTAAAACAGCAGAACTGTACAGTTCATTACTAAAAGCGAAAATAAATGAAATAAATGCGTGATTATTTTATTCGCGGATTTTTGTCAAACCAATGCTCAGGGAATAAATGGTCCTGCTTCTATGAATAAACTTTCGTTGCATTCGGCCTCGTCGTCATATTCTAATGTTTATGATTGAAAAATAAAATCCAATATTAAAAACGGGATTTACGTCAATTCAAGTTGATATCATTTTTAATTTAATTTTAGCTTCGTGGAATAATTGTTGCAGTGTAAAAGCGTTTGGCACCTCCTACGCAAGATTTTTACTGTGAAAATTAAATAATAGCGTCTTCTTCTGTCGATGCCCAAAAACTGGAGCGTCTTCAGAACCGTGTTTTTTTGTTATTGCTCCTTTTGCCTCGTTGAGGAGAGAAAAAAGTCATGCGGCAGGTTTACATTGATATGAATGGAAGATGAAAAAAAAAAGGAAGAAGCACCTTGTCCTAACCACACCTTGCTCCAGAAATACCAGTCTACGACTTCAAGGCCCAGACTGAAATGAGATTTGGACGAAGAAAAGGAGCATCTGGTCGGCGTTGAAGCTTATATACACCCAGTATTCTCACAATGAAGCCCCTGAACGACTCGCAGATGTTCCAGATTTTGCCTTCGAGTCGCCCAAGATGAAATTAGGCTATTTCATTGCGTCCCTTAAACGCCGGCAATAATCACAACTTGTGTCCCGAGTTATTAACCCCCCGGTGCCAAAGTCAGTTCGGTTCATCCTCCGTCCTTTTTTTTTTTTTTATAGTTTCCCCTCGGGGCCTTTTCTTGTCCATTTCAGTAAAAGTCGACAAAAAATCCTATTCCGGCGACTCCGACGACGTAACGACAAAGATGGGGAGAAAGTAATTTTAAATTTGATTTCAACTTCTCAGAATAAGAACGCACTGAAAAGTTTGTCACGCGTGTAAATTACTTTTATTTGCTCTCAGCACGCGTATGTAAATACAGTAAAACCAAGCTTTAATCCTGGAATTGATTTTCTACTCGATCAATGCCTGTAAAATTTGACCTGTTCGCTGCATGAAATGACAAGAACCATCTAAAAATTTGATCGTCTCATGAATTATGCTTCTTTTAGTTTACATAGGGTCATGCATTAGGCCTTAAAAAGTCTTTTTGAGTAAAGTTGTCAAGGTTTTGAAATTAAATACCGTAAAACCTCGTGAGAACCAGAAAATCTTGGTTTTGTCAACAATATTTCAGTAAGAAAAAAACAAACATGGAAGCAGACCGTTCAAAAAACAATTAGGAAAGCAGCGCGTGATGATTTCGAAATTGACCGTGGATGATACTCAGAAAAAAATTAAAGCAAGAATGATTTAAAACACAATTCAAAGGAAAAGTAACAAGACGCAAATCGAGCCTTTCGCTAGCGTTTGAAGGTTTCGATCATTAAAATCAGAAAGTAAATGATCAACAAATGAGGACGTAAGTCGGAGACAAGGCAAGCAGGAACTGGAATGATTAAATGCCTCCTGGGCATCAAAAAGCGGCCAGATGAGACGAAAACATAAAAAAATAAAATAAAGAATAAAAAGAAGCGAAATGATGAACAAAAAAAAGTAGGAATCATTCGAACATTCATTATTTTTTTTCAGATGTTGCCTCGTGCGCAACACGACGGGGCACCTGCTCTTTAATCCGAAGCAACTTCCCGAGAGTCGATGACACGAAAATCAAAACCGGGAATGACCATCAATTGATGCCCAGTCCAACAGCAGCAGCTGCTGGGATTTTCTTCTTTTATATTCGAATAAAATATGTGTATCTTTTTTGAAGGCCGGTGAAACTACATTTATTGACTCTCTTTTCTTATCGGTCTAACGCGCATGACGGGACGAGAACGAAGTGCAATAATTAATTATAAATTACAATTATTTCATACGATGACCGAAATTGATTGTTTATTGACAGTCACTGCTGATGAAAATCGGCCAGAAACTAAAAGACAAAGATCAAGCACAACTCGAATTACTGTATATTGGCCTCGACTGCCCAGGAAGAAATTTAGATAAAGATGAGTAAATTAAAGTGACCTTTTAGCCTCGGCACACGTTAATAGCCACCTACTGATAAGTATTTTATGTTTAATTTCGTTCCAATTCAGACATCTAAATATTTTTTAAAGTTTCGAAGATAGAAATAAAGCAGATTTAATCTCAGCTTCGTAAAACCATGAGCAAATTTAGATTGCGAGAATTGAGAGAAATAACGCGGCCAGTAAAATTTTAATTTGAGCATAAATAATTTGCTTCTCACCTATGTGTATTAAATTGTTTCCAATCAAAACATTGCAATTGTTTTATTGAATTGCGAATTTTGCGTTGCTGAATATTGAGAACGCTAGATATTCTAGGAAATGTCATTCATTCGTCCTCCCAAATAAGTGAAGTACAGTATTTCTGGGCCTGTATCTTCTTTTGAAAATTGACTGGCTCCCTAAAATTGCTTGATCAATCGAGATATTGATTAAATCACGAAATATTTGTTTTCCCTAGATTATAATACATGATCCTCTCATTTTAGCAGAAATTGAAACAGTAATGTACAATATTGTAATGCCCTCGCAATATTTCCTTTGCTTAGATAATAATTAACACGCACATTTCTTACATTCCTGTTGATTCAGGAACAAGCATGGAACTCGGCGAATTCGGCGTGATATAAAAGAAATTAGCTACAATGTCAACAATCTCAACCTAGCTGAGATGTTTGAACCCGAAATAGTAGAATCTCGTTACAGCGAATCTCGCAATAACGAATTAAATGCTCGCACGGAATTTTTTCTTCCGTTTCCGTCTAATAGCCATATTCAATTTTATTTTGATTTATAACGAAGCTTTTTCTACGGTCCTTCGTTGCGACGAGATTCTATTGCAGCTGGAAAAATGTGTAGGAAAGCGTGCCAAAAAAAAAAAAATGGAAAAATCGGATTCTCATGTAAAAATTAAACACTGGGTTTCAGGAACAAAAATCTCAACTTTCGCATATACATTGAATGCCATTTTGTAGCCAATGAAAGGCCGTGTCCTCCACGCCTGCAGCAAAAGACGCGGAGAAAATAAAGGCAATAAGCCCTGACTAAGCAGTTTCTTTTTTTCCACGAAAGAATCCGCAATTTTGTTTTGTTGTTTTTTCTTTTTCTTCTTTCGGTTGTCTGTCGGAGAATACTCGTTGGTGATGGATAGAAATTTGAACATCTGCTGCTCTGATGAACCTTCCCTGCGAGATCGAATTTCGGATCACGCGTTGTGTCTGGCACGAGCCAGACCCACACGTGATCCGATCTCGGTCAATAATCGTCTCTCATTATTATTATTTTTTTAAATCGAAAATTGAAATTTAAAATTTCCGTTTCCTTCCTGTTACAAAATGGAAAATGTGCCAAACCGACTTACAATATTTACATATACACAGTACCTTATGCAGTACATGTTCTAGCCCTTCTCGTAAGACCCCTTTTTTCCGTCTCTTTTCGATGACGGAGGAAATATTTCGTGAATTCCTGCGAGGCTTTTTTTCGTGGCTGAGGTCAGAAAAATACATTGGTAATACAGTAATGTACTTTAACTCGCAATCCTGAGCTTTCTGCTTCATGTTGAGGCTGATTTCATCATTTGATTCATCCTAGTAATGAAAGGGGATTTATTTTTATTTTTTGACTTGGTCAATGTTTCCTGGGTCGAGAGGAAGAATATATCTTCACGCGTCCCTTTCTCATATTCGTGAATTTTAAAGCATTAAATCTCTTCTGGAAATATTTTTCTGGGTGAATTGGAATTTACTCTTTTTTCTTAAATAATAATAGGTAAAAGGCTTTCATCAGCATTCTCATCATCACCTCTATCATGGAATCGAAGGGAATATTCTTGACGCGTCGTTCAGGTTTCTTGCCGACCTGTAATTTTCTTCCCGATCATTTCACACCATTTTTTTATATTTCACATTTTTCCATCGCAGCAACTTCGATGAGAGTGATCATTATTACTATTTATTTATTTTTTTACCTCAAAAAATGTTTCAAGGGATTATTCGTTGTTTACCGAAAATCGCCTTGAGGAATACCGAGGGGACGAGAGATTGGGTATGGCAGGTGTTAAATGCGTTCCGTCATCTCCTCATTTTCCTCCACGTTTAGGATTTTTTTTTTGGCCTTTCCGGTGCTTTCACCTTGACAAGCCCCGCTCCCAAGTTTGCTCCGAGTCTTCAATCAAACGCCGAACAAATTGCATCAGACACATTTTTTTAAATCTTCCCTTTTTATTTCGGTAAAATCCCGCGTTTTCCGACGATTCAACGATGGTTTGAAGCCGGCGCTTGAACAAAATGAGATTCAAGAGTATTTGAAATTTATTTTTTTAAAGCTTCCCTAAAAATGAGAAAAGGCTTGAGACGTTAAATGCGTGTCGGAAATTGAAGGCAAATCGGAGGAAATAAAATCGACCGTGAAATTTTGAGTCACATTAGCTCCCCCCGAATTAAAGTGAATCTTGTGCAGAAGGTCGTGGAAAATGAGGGCCAACATTATGATCATCAGAACGCTGAAAATTTTCAGATTTAAAACTATCATACACTATTTCAAACTTTAAAAAGAATGATTACCTAAAAAATGAGAGACGTCTGAAACATAGAAAGCGTGCCGAAACTTCATGGCAAATACTAGAGGAAATAAAGCCACCCTCTCAAGTTAAATTTGAGTCGCATCAGTTTTCTCAAATCGATTTGAATCTTATATAGAAGGTCATGTAAAACAAGGCCAAACATCGTGATCATCAGAAAGCTGACAAATTTCAGATTATTGGTATTTTTCACGAAAAGGAAAAACAGAAAACGACTAGAAATCATAGACTGCAGGAATTTCTGCCAGGAATACAAGAATCATTCGTTAAACTGAAATATCTTTCAGAACAGAATTTTTTAAATGAAGGAATTAGGCCTGTAATATCGCTTCATATCGTTGTTGAACTTGAAGAAAAAAAACCTCGATTGAACTTTCACTCGCTTATTGTCTGTGATATTTGATTATACAGTACACTAAAAGCAGCAAACCGGTGATGTGGTCGTGATATTGAAATATTGAAACAGGAAACCCTTGATTGACAATGAATTTTACGTATTGGGATTACCAGAAATCAATTTTCTTTCACTTGAAATAAAGGAAAAATATGCATGAAAATCTCATTGGAATAATGCCTTATATAGATGGAAAGCATTGACCCAAGGATCGTTCAAATGCCAACCGAAGAGTTTTGTAAGAATACTTTTTGCGAATATTTTTTTATGCCTTTCATATTAACTTTTTAGAGTAAAAAATTTGCTAAGACTTGCCCAGAAGATCTAAAAACACTAGCCATTAGTTGATGCCTATTTAGGCTACACTTTTTGGGAAACGGAGCAAGTATAACAGATTCATTTGGAGCAATAGGACAATTTCTCAAGCGTTTTTTTTTTAAAATTGCGAAAGTGGGGTACTTCGAGATTGAAATATCAATGAATCGAGTTGCGATTTATCACCGTTATACTGAACGGGTCTCCAACAATGAGCAGAATCAAAACGCATAAATCTCCGTTGCCTGGCGAATTTTACGCTGAATGCAGCTGATCAAAGAAGAAAAAAAAAGGGGCTTAACCCCCTCAGGGTGGGGTTCCTGAACCCCTTTTTTTTGTTGAATGAGCCCCACGTTGCTCTAATTTCTGAGGGCCCACCGATTTTGCGCCCCGCCTTTTGTCATAACGCATTCGACCCCAGGAGCCCCACGTCAACACGGAACTCACTGACAAAAAGAAGTCGGTCCTTGGCTTTTGTTTCATTTTATACATTTATTTTTTTACGCTGTGATGCAATTATTATAAGGGGTTCCTGCACAACTGTTTTGCAAATCTCACATTCCCACGGGAGGCCCGTGGAAAAATTCGCAGCCCCGAAAGCCTCACTGACGCCAACTGGAGCAACAAAGACGCTTCTTTCATGGAAAAAAAAAGGGGTTCCTGCACAACTGTTTTGCAAATCTCACATTCCCACGGGAGGCCCGTGGAAAAATTCGCAGCCCCGAAAGCCTCACTGACGCCAACTGGAGCAACAAAGACGCTTCTTTCATGGAAAAAAAAAGTTTTTTTCCACGTTCTAATAAGGATCCTTTTCTAAAAACTGTTTTCTTGTACTTGTGAACAATGAACACGCTTGTGCATTGTTATCTCTGATGGTTAATAAAGGAAGTGCATCTTATCGTCTGAAATGTGCGAAAAATAGTTTCGCGGAACTTGTATCAGCTGCTGAAAAGGACAAGAGATAAACAAATTAACATCAAATTTCCAGACATTCGTGGATTACCTTTGCAATGGAAGTTTCACGAGCTACGTTTATTTTTATTTTTCATATAAATTATGCCGAACACCTGTTAATTTTTTTTTAGATTTTTTCAACAAGAAACCGGAGCTTTCTCCAGAAATACCAGCGCGGCATTAATATGGTAAAAATTCCTTCACTAAATGAAACATACATTTTCAAAATCGGGTTTTTTGAAAACCAGCACCTCGGCGGTTATAGTTTATGAAGGAAAATAGTATTAAAGTCCGAATTTCAGGCAAAGGTGACATAGTTTGCTTAGATTATCGTTTCTTAAAATCATCACAAAACGCTAACGGTATATTTTTGAAGGTGCAAAAACGACGATAAATTCTTAAGAATTTCGTGACATCGGCACAAATCAATATTCCCTTCCCTTCCTAAGAAGTCTCAGAAAATCAATAAATTGAAACTTCTTGTAACTTCAATGCCTGATATTTTCTACAGAACGAAGTAAATATTTTCTGAATAATTTACCTGACAAATCATACCCTGACGTTACATGATATTCCAATGTATTGCAATTGGTCTGCTTTTCCACTTCGAAGAATATGAGTATAATTGTTCTATACACAATTTTTTGGCATCTTTCCTGCTTCCATTGATGTTTTTCGAAGAATCCATCACTAAAATCAATTGAAATTCCAGACACTAAAATCAATTGAAATTCCAGAAAAGTTTTCTACTTTAATAAATTGGAAATACAAAACTAAATCGAAAAAGCTGAACTCCGTCTTCCACAGAACTTCACCTTTTCCAGATCCGCACTTTTTAAAAACGCTGTCGGAAAATCGTGGAATTATTTTCAGACTGATTTTTGCATAAATTCTCAGGAAATGCAGTAGAACAGTATTTGAAAGAAAGAAACGACTTTGGAATGACTTAAAGTCATTAGAAGCCACGGAGAACTCGATTAACCTTCACGGAAACCCTCTTGTGAAATGAGGTCACGAATTTACTTTTTCTCCGGATATTTTATTTAAATTAGCATGCTGATCAATTCAGTGTGCTCAAGACCATGAACTAGACAGTCGAAAAATTAATGAATGATCTTCAATTTTTTTACCTAAACCGTGTGGGGAACTCCGTACTTCAAAAACCGGTCCATTATTCACTCGTGTTACACCCTGTATGTACTCTCCAACTATAAATTCACCCGTAATATTTGCTTAGAAATAGCGGATATGTTTCAACACATGCAGTTTCGCAACGGGAAATATATTTGTTTGCATTATAGAATATGATAACAGAATTCCAACAAGAAACGAGTTCTTTTCATATTTAAAAAACCAGATCTAGAAAGTGTGTCCAGTTAAAAAAAGAAACAACTGGCAACGCATTGGTTTCTTCAATTGACCTAAATTCTAACTAAATTGCGTCCTATTTTCAAGATAAAAGAGGAATGAAGCTACTGAAATAATATCCATTTTTCAAAACTTCTCAAGAAAACACTTTCTTAATTAAAAATGCTTCGTTATTCACAGTCGTTACACATTCAGGAAATCTGCTGCTTCCGAAATTGCGACATCATCGTATGGAAAGAAAAAGTAAAAAAACAAAAAAAACCCACAACAGGAGAACCTTGATCAACAAGTCTGTCCATCAAAGATGAAACAGCTTTACCATATTCGGACCTTCCATAAAAATATACAAATATAGATGTTGACAGGCATAATTTGTCTCTCCTAGAACATACATAACTCCTTTTTAGGCAAACCCCCAATGAATAACGGGCATGTAATTAAAGCCAGCGCTCGAATCCAAGGAATGTGGATAACCGTGTAATTAACGGCGAGTGCCACGAGCTCTGGTTCTTCTTGACGAAATAAAACGTGTTTCAAGCATCTTAAATTTATTAGTCAGTCATTTAAGCGTCCAGATTAGCTTCTAGAATGAGTCTGCTTTTGCAAGTGAGGTTTGAAACGAACCGACTTTTGGAAGAAATCCAGTTTCTGATTTTTTTTACCTTATATGGTTTTTCCTATAAAGAGGACTTACTCATAAAAAAAAACACCTAGAAATCATTCCAGATCTCACCAAAATCCAAATATAAGTCCGCCTTAAATTTGTTAAAGTGCCATGATGATAGCCTTTCGAAAATAAATGCTTTTGCATTTCTATTGTATTTCCTGAGAATTTATGCAAAATCTGGCTGAAAATAATCCCGCGATTTTCCGACAGCGTTTTGAATGAGTGAGAATCCAGAAAAAGGTAAAATTCTGTGAAAGACGGAGTTCAGATTTTTCGACGTGGTTTATATTTCCGATTAATCATACTGTAGTAGAAAACTTTTTTGAAATTTCAACTGATTTTCGTGATGGATCCTCCGAGAAACATCAATGGAAGCAGGAAATATGCCGAAAAAATTGTGTATAGTACAATTATACTTATATTCTTTGAAGCGGAAAAGCCGACCAATTGCAATACATTGCAATATCATGTAAGGTCAAGGTATGATTAGTCAGGTAAATTATTCAGAAAATGAATGCCTTTCGAAAAAAATGCCTGACTTCCGCTCGGAAAAATACTTGTCAAATCAAAAATGCATTTCTTATAATCCTCACACTTTATTCGATCTTTTTGCGCCGGTTTAAAGACTCTAAAAACAATACCTCCCATTTAAATAATCATTCAAAAACATTCCAAATAACTATTTTCTCTCGTTCCTCTTAATTGAAACTAAAACGCCGAAGCACTCAAATAATCTCGATCGCATATCAAGGAAAAATAATCCCTTGCTCGCTAAAATACAAGACGCAACACTCATAAAAAAGGTATTTTTGGGTGCCT